>JANHFX010003942.1:0-11152 GCA_027560015.1 Chloroceryle amazona
GATGGCGACAACTGAGTACCCCCGCTTGTTGAGGGTTGGAGGGCTGCTGGACTGACTCTCTGTGGGTCTCTCAGACCCATTGCGTGCCTTTGGGATCCTCGAGGTCTTGGAGGATTGGGGAAGGGCTTTGGCGCCGTGGAAAAGCGGAGGAGGGATTTCCTTGCGTGAGACTGCGAGGTGCTATGGGAAGGGGTCTCTGAAGAGACCGGGAGGCGGCCCCGGTTCTCCCAGGAGAGCCCCTCTCTGGCAATGGAGGCGCGGAAGTGTTGCCATCCCCATGTGCTGCCGGGGGCAGAGGCTGTGGGGGGCTGCGTGCCCTCGCTGCTGAGGGCCCAGGCTGTGCCGCTCTCGCGGGGGCCTCCTCTGAGGGGGTGTGTTGGCTTCCCCCCACCCCCTGCACCTCAGCTCCAGTGGGGCTTTACAGAGCCTGAGAAGCTAATGCTGGTGTTGGGCTCGTTCTTTGGTGGGCATGTGCCTGGAAACCTGGCCTGGGATTGGATCCCGAGTGTCCATCACAGAGGAGACCTTACTGGTTTCAGAGAGGAGAAAACATTGAGATATTTTAGTGTCAGTGTAAGTATTGCAGAGCTGAGATCTTTGTTGTAGAGATTTATTTATTTTTTTCAGCTTTTTCCAGCAAGTTATCTCTCCTGGAGTTCTAGGGGAACTGTCACTGTTTCTTTAGTGTTGGTGTGATGTTAGCACTATGTACAGTCAAGGCCATAAGGCTGTTGTCATCTAGGTGTTTTCATTGTTTTTATACCTCCCTCCCTGCTTGAGGGAACACACGGACAAATTTACTTGACTTCTTAATATAATGACTGAAGATATAAAAGAAATATCTACCGTGTTATGAATGACTGTACTCAGAACATGAAATCAATGATATGGAAATCCCCACTGCATGCACAAAGGACCTTCAAAGAGATGTTTTCGTCAATTAAAAAAATATTTAGATACTAAATGTCAGTTCTAGTTGTACCTCTCAAGTGCATGTCATGGGGCTGTTTTCTGCACTGATTTTTGTTCTTTTCTTTCAACTTCAGGAAACTGAGTGTAAAACCCATAACAAATCCTCAGTATTTGGATAATGTGGGGAATCCAGCCATCGATGGACTGTACGACTTGGCTTTGGGACCTCCAGACTCCAAAGAAGTGTGTGCAACTTGCATGCAGAACTTCATCAACTGTCCTGGTCATTTTGGCCACATAGAACTGCCTCTGACTGTCTACAACCCTCTGTTTTTTGACGTATGTATGCTCAGTTATCATCTTGCTGGTGAAATGGGTGATGGTGCTCAAGCTGTCATGCCCTATGTGTCTGTCTGTAGTGTCTCATGCCTTAATTAAATGTATGGCACAATAAAAAATATTAGTTGTTTCCTTTAAATGACTGCTGCAAACTTTGATGAAGAGCTGCCTACTTTTATCCTAAGATCGCCAAGTGCTTCCTGGACATTCAGGGCTTGTATTTGCTCCAAATAGCTGTGCCATACATTCTGCCCAGTGGAATGTTTATTGCAGGCTAATTTCCTCTAGAAACTTGGATCAGTGTGGATAGAACCCAGCAGCCTATCTAGTAATATGCTGAGTGATACAACGTCTGTGCCAAATTAATGGCAGAATATAGCATTGTAAGTTTGGTGGCAGCTGAGAGGTGAAAAATGCAAAGCTATATAGAAATCCATCAGTCTTTTCAATTAAAAAGAAAAAAAAAAGCCTGTCAAGAAGATTTCTTGCGTCTGGAAGTCAGACACGTGTGCTTCTTGTAGCTTTACAACTGTTGCATTTACATGGTATGTGGGATACCAGACGTAGTGCAGAGATTTGACTTGGTGTGCATCTTGCAGGACAGCTGTTGTAAGCCTGTTTGGAAAACTCCTAGTGATGATTAAACTGCACATGTCTCTTAAGTGCTTCATGTGGGTGTTTTTTCAAAGGGTCATCCTTTAACTGTAAAAGGATTCCTGACTGTAAGGGTAGAATTGCCTTGTTTTGGTCTTCTGAAAGTTATATGCATAATCTGATTGTACATTTTATCTCTGTCTGGAGTCTGAGGAGTGGGGCTGTTCGCACAGGAAGATTTCTGTGGCCTGTAACATAAACCTGAACTGGGATGAATTTCCCTCCTGATGTGACAGTCTCCCCATTTGCAGTAGCTGGCTCCTGTGTAGGCTGTTAATTGAGATTAAACTCCTCACTTTTAGATTACTGAAGTTAGATGAGGTCCACCCTCCATGAGCTTCTCCCAGCTTCGAGGTAAAATACTTGTATTGGACCAAGGAATAAAATCATGCAGCAGTAATTCCTGGCCACTGAATTCCTGAAGGCCACTGGTGCTGCGTGCAGCAGAGCGAGTTGTGTGCAAAGCTATGCTGAGTAATAAAAAACACTGATATTTTCCTGAAACTTGAGGAGAATGTGGCTGCATGAAGAATTTTGACAAACACTAGTAGTACTTGTGACCAGAATGTTTCACTTGACTAGTATGGGGTTTGGGTACCGTGTTGTCATTTATGGGACAAGCTGTTAGCAGCTGTAATCACAGTGTATATACTTGTATATATATACTTGCTTGCTGTGTAAGCTAGTAAATCTACCAGGGTAATGTGTTTTTTCCCTTTTCTTTCCAGAAATTATACCTTCTAATTCGAGGTTCTTGTTTAAACTGTCACATGCTGACATGTACTCGAGCTGTGGTTCACTTACTGCTAAGTCAGCTGAAGGTTCTGGAGAAAGGGTTGCTTCATGCCGTCCATGATCTTGAAGGCATTCTGAACAGGGCAAGTACTGTGTATTTCTCTGTTCCTTCTTGAGATGATAGTCCTGGAACTGTAGAGTTATCCCAATTTCTTTTACTCTGTTTTGTTTAGTTTTTAGAGGAATGTGCAGATGCAACAGGTTCAGAAATTGAAGAAGAGTTAAATCGCCATGTTCAGGAAATATTACAGAGTTATCAAATAAGTGATCAGTGTTCAAATGTAAGTAAAACCAGTGCTGCTCCTGGGATCTCTTAAAATAGTAACGTGCAGAAGAAAGTCTGTCTCTGAGTATGTAGACTCTAAATTTTGTACTGGAGTTCTGAGCTGTGTTATATTTAGAGGGCTTTCTGGGTAAACTGTCTGAAAATAAGCTTAAAAAGTTTTCATTTCATGTTAGTATAACTATTAGGTTTCTGGAAAGCACACGTTGTGTAGGGAAATGTTTGGATGGTGTAAATATCATACAAAAATAATCCAGTGCTGCTATCAGTACATTACCTACAGATGTTGATACTTCTCTATATGATGCTCCAGCTGTTTTCAGCTGAAAACTAGAGACGTTCATGAAATAAATTTAAAAAGGAGGGTGGTGAGCACTGGGGGGTGCATGTTTCGAGCAAATATGAGAGGGTGATGGAGGAACACCAGAGATCAAAGCATGAGTACAAAAAGTACAAAGTACACTAAAGATGAAATCAATGCAAGGATGTGCAGATGTGCGTGCATTGATACTAGTAATGATTTTGTTGATAATTAATGTTAATTGTGTAGTCTTTAATGAATTCTTTGTATCAAAAAATTTAATTTTAATATTTTTGTTATTTTTAAGCCTTTCTTTTTTTTTTTTTTTCCTTTATCAGGTCAAAAATGTCTGTGAATGTAGAAATAAACTGATAGCCCAGTTCTGGAAAGCACATATGAGTTCAAAGAGATGCCCAAACTGCAAGTAAGTTTAACTACATGAAGAAGTAAAGAGCTGGTGTAAAGTTAAGTATTGTGAGTCTTTGTATTAACTTTTGTCTGCCTTACCTGGTTTTCTTTGTTTTTTTTCTTTTAGATCTAGGAGATCACTAGTGCGAAAAGAGCATAACAGCAAGCTGACAGTAACCTACCCCTCTACAGTGTACCATAAGTCAGAAGAGAAAGGCATACTGGGTGAGCCAGCAGGTAAAATATCTGTCTTCTACTCCAACATATTTACACTTATTTTCCTGTATTTAAGGCACAGAGATTTCTAGCAGTGACTATGCACTTGTGACTCATTTTATAAGAAAGTTAACTAAAACGGTAAGCTCAGCAGTAGGGGAGCATCTGACTCCAGTCAGTTTCTCTATTTACAATCCTTTGGTGCTTTTGCAGCTTTGAGTGCCTGCATGTTAGGAAAAGAAGTACAAAAGCATAACCTTTGACAACTCTAACGTGGTTTTGTGATGCTTCATTTTTGTCAGGTATTTTAAAAATAGATTAGATCAAAAAGAAGTAGGAGGAAGATGGCTAACCTAACTTCAGAAAGAAAATTGGTAATCCTAACTTAGGGAAGAATTTTCTCTTAAAGAGGAAAAGACAGAAGGGAAAAAAAAAAAAAAACAAAACAAACCACCAACCCAAAAAGTCAGTGACACTTTCCAGGTTTAATTAGGTTTTGATTCACTTTAAACTTGCTTTATTCCTCTTGTATCCTTGATCGTTTACACAACCAGGAAGAATTGAAGCAGATTTGTCTGTGAGTTATTTAACCCTTAGAAAAGTTTTATAGAGAGAGCTTATTCTGTTTACTAGTCTGTGGTTTAAATACTAGATTAAACCTCTGGAGTTGCGGCTGAAGAAGCCCAGTGTTGGTGCTGAGCTTTAAAGTGGAAAGGTCAGATCTCTGCTTTAATATCATGTCTATAACACATTCCACAAAGGCAGGAAAGTTTGCCTACACCAGTTACTATGTTTGAGTGACAACTATGGTTTCACTCCACTAAACTGTAGGGTACTACTTTGAGCTTTTTATTTGAGCCCCTTTAAGAATCTCAAAGTCTTGAGGGCATGTTTTATTATGCTAGTGAAAAAAGTAGTTTTTCTGCAAGGTGTGGTGAGTTGCCAGATTTAGAATGCTTTGCCTCACCACAGGAAACTTCAGAACTAGCCATATTCTCATAGTGTCTGTTAATGATCACTGTTGAGGTACAGGTAAGAAATGTCTTCCTCCTATCAGTGTTCCAAGACTAAGGCTGTAACACCACTTGATGACTTTCATTACATTGTATTTTCTGAAATGAGATGGACTCTACAGTTAGGTACATTTTGTACAGCCCGTGTCATGGCTGCTCATTGTTTTGAATTGTGGAGGGAGTAACTTTTAACCTTGGCATTGATGTGTTTAAGGGATGGGAAGCTTTTCTATGGGAAGGAATGGGGGATTGAAGTTTCAGTGTGGGAAAAATCTGTATTTCTGGACCTTAGCCAACAGAAGAGTAGGAAACTATCTGAGGTCATGGGAGAATTGCTTTTCACTGAGTGGTGTACTCTGGCTTCCCTGGGACACCAGGGGATGGCCTGCAAGAGAAGTGGAAATTGAGACCTAAAATCTCTGGCTTTTTTTTTTTTTCTTCTATATTATCTTTCTGCTTTTTAGTAAGAAAACCATGTGTTTGTCTTCCTTGACGAAATACAGCTAGCTCAGGCTCTTAACTTAAATACAGATGGATTGCTCACTGTCACTGTTGTCTCATCCAGTTGGCTGTTTCATGGGAACCTTGATCTCATTGGTAACATTTCTGTGTTCCCCAGCTGAAGACTGACTCTTGATTTGGTCAGTGGCTGAGATCATTTGAAGAAGGAGCCCAGCTCACCGTTAATCAAATAAAGCAATACACTTGAGATGTGAAAGTTGAGTTTTGTCTTGGGTACTTATACTGATATCCGTTAGTCACAAAAATGGCTTTTTTTTTCCATACAGGGAAGGCTCTTACTTCAGTGAATTTCATATCCCCAAAGCAAACACGTTAATGATATTTTAATGTAGATGTCAGCCAATATATTTTGTATGTATTTCAAATCCTTTTTTGAGCTGGAAGCACTTATTGTAAAAAAAAAAACCCAAACTTTTAAAAGTAACCTCTTCTGATAGATATATTTATTTTTAATACTTTTTTTAACAAATTTTATTTTCTTTTTTAGCTTTTGATGATAGCCTGTTAGGAAAGAGAGGATACCTGACACCAATGACTGCCAAGGAATACATCGTGGCTCTGTGGAAGAATGAAGGTAACGGTTGTTAAGAGCAACATTCCTTTGTTTTCTGTATCATTTAGTGGACAAAGTCTGCAAATATTCCTGAATTAATTCCTTGTCAAGTCTTTGCCTTTAGCCTTAAGGGCTCTGGCTGCAAGATGGGTTTTGTGACAGGAGGACTGGTAGCTAGTGAATGCAGAGAGCTGGATTCAATGAATAGTTTGATCAGCTATTATCATAGTGTGTCTCCCCACAAATGATGGTGATTGTTTACGGAGAATTTGATGTTCATATGGTGCTGCACCTAATGTTCCTCCCAGTTACACTAGTTAAAGACTGAGAGTGTGTTTAGGGGTCCGTTCTTTTGAGTTGCCTGTAGTCTGAATCTGTCTGCAGTTGCCAGGAAAAAACAAAGCAGTTTCATGTGTCAGTAACAGCTAGTAGCTGGAAACTGTTTCTTCCTGCTGTTTTGCTTTTCTTCTTTTGCTACACTCTGTGTTTCTGTTCAGAGATGCTAAAAAAAACCATGTGTATGACCAAAAAGAGCAATGATAATTCTTTCTAAAGAAATAATGTATTTTAAACAAGCTCACTAGTGTTTAACTTAGCAGGTTCTTTTGACTGGATAGGCCAAATGCATCTGGGGGCTTGGATTCTCAAACAACAGCAGTGATGATTTTATCTTTTCTATTGTATTTTTTTTAGGTTTCTTTTTGCGTTACCTCTTCCCTGGGATGGATCCCCATGAGAGTTTGGGTTTCAGTCCAGACATGTTTTTCTTAGATCTACTTGTGGTTCCACCTTCAAGGTAAAATTTACCCCAAAAAACCCACCATAGAAATTATGAGGTTTAGTGCATACTTTTTGCAGAAGTTAGAGATGCAAATACCTGTAGCACAGACACTGGTCTGCTAAAGAGGCAGTGGGGTGTTAAAAAGAAATAAAAATAATAAAAATCATAGCAGTAATTGATGATAAATTTTATTATAACTTCAAAAGAGTTTGTTAAAGGATCAATTATGAAAAAATGTACTTTAGTATTTTAAATTATTATAGAATATTATAACTATGTAGTACTGGTAGAATTTCTCCTTCTTTCATTCTGCTTATGACAAGCCCAATATAATATATGAACTTTTAAATGCGCACTGTTAGTTTATAGGGATTATTTTTCATGCACTGAAGACTTGGCTTAGAAAGTTTGGGTTTTATCATGCTACTTTTGGGTGGCTTTAATCCTCTAAAGTAATTTTGATCTGCTGCAGGTATCGCCCTGTAAATCGTGTTGGAGACCGACTGTTTACAAATGGTCAGACGGTGAACTTGCAGGCTGTCATGAAAGATGCCAGAATGATACAGAAGCTCTTGGTTTTCATGGCAAAAGAACAATGTCAGCCAATAAAAATTACAGAAGAAATCCAAACAGTAAGAGTGGCTGGTTATCTTATTCTTTGCTTTTTGGATAGTTGAGTTGAGTTGGGGTAGGCTCCTGTTTAAACTGTTCCAGTAACTGTTTGCCTGGAATGTTGGAGGTGTTCTCCATAGCTTTTTGGTTTTTTTTTGTCTGTCTTTCTGTCTGTCTTTCCTCTCTTGACTCTTTCTTCCCCGCCCCCCCCCCTCCCCCCCGGTGCAAAGGGAAAAACATTTTATGCGGACTTCTTTAGTCATGTTTTTTGTATTAGATCACTGTGAGACGTAATGGGCTGCTGTTGCTGGAGAATGACATATGGACAGCACAAAGAGTTCCCAATCTCATTAAATGAAAGACTATGGAGGGGGAAAGACAGTTTATCTTCTCAGCCTGCGAGAGCCAATTGTGGTCATTGTTATTTTTTACCACTGATGTCTAAATAGAACCAAAAAATTTACAAATAACCTGAATTACTAATAAAGCTTGTTTGCTACCAACCAGTTCACATGGTCATATAGCGGTAAATAGTAATGTGTGTCACTATGCCTCCTTTCCTTTTCATGAGTTCTGTCATTGAGGGTTTGCTGATATTGGACTTGGTTTCAGCTGAACTTAATTTACAGGTTAAGTGCAAAACATTTTGAAAGCATTTTGGTTACTCAGAATTCAGCCACTAGGTGGAGGTATGTTCTAAAAAGTTTGATGCGACAGAAGGTTAATGCGTTTCCATGTGACTGGGATACTTGGTATACTTCTAGGTTGTGAAAACAAAGTGATGTAGGTGATAAAAGCTCTTGGATTTACATCATTTTTATCTAAGAATAGGACTCTCAGGTAACACAGCGATTCATAGCACAGCCTGACTAACCAATAATGTCTACTTTGATAAGAGGACTGTCACCAGGAGATCATCTTTGAAATCCCACTGGTATATGTAGCTGTGGTGGTTGGAGTTCTCCCATCCAAGTCAGTTTCTAAAGCTTGACAGTAGACCTGTCTGGGGTGTTGGGTTGTAACAATTTGAAAGTTAAATTTACATGGTCAATGTTTTTTTTTTAAAAAAAAAAACATATTGGTATCTTTAATGAGGTACAAAATAGTGATGAATGTTTCACTTGCTGTTTAATACTATAATTTCAGCCTACTAAATAGAAAGTGGTTTTTGTTAACTTCAAGTTTCTACTTTCTGTTTCTGTAGGAGGCAGGAGATGAACCTTTGGACCATTCTGTTCTGACAGCAATTCCAGGACAGACCATTGCAGATAAGCTGTACAATGCTTGGATTCGTCTTCAGAGCCATGTCAACATTGTATTTGATAGTGACATGGACAAACTAATGACAGAAAAATACCCTGGTATTCGTCAGGTGAGTAGCAGGCAGAACCTTAGAGACTCTGGGCTTTGTGTGTCAGAGGCAGTTAAGAGAAGTTGAAAAAGAATAAGAATAAAGAAATAATAAGAAATAATAATATAAGAAGAAGAAAAAAAAGATATATTTGTGGACAGTATGTAGGCAATTTCATGATACTCATCACTGTAATATCTGGAGAATCTGTCTGATGTTGCATGCTTTCACATTTTAATCATGAACTTATTTCTGTTTTCCAAGCTGTTAGAGAAAAAGGAAGGGCTGTTCCGCAAGCACATGATGGGAAAGCGTGTGGATTTCGCTGCTCGATCAGTCATTTGCCCCGATATGTACATTGGTACCAATGAGATTGGCATTCCTATGGTAAGAATAGATAAAGGAGTGTTTCTTTTTGCTGCAGCTGGGGACTGAACTCCATTGTAACACTTGCAGCTACATGGCAAGCAGTGCA
This sequence comes from Chloroceryle amazona, assembly GCA_027560015.1. Taxonomy (NCBI): domain Eukaryota; kingdom Metazoa; phylum Chordata; class Aves; order Coraciiformes; family Cerylidae; genus Chloroceryle; species Chloroceryle amazona. The sequence continues at coordinate 9,216 of JANHFX010003942.1, forward strand.
AACTGTAGAGATTTTCTGACTCATCTGGACATTTTCCTCTCCAGGTGTCCTAGCTGGATGTCACTGCTGTCTGTTAATAAAAAAGGAGCGTTGAATAGCAGGAAATTCTTACTGTTCTACTCAACACCACATCTGGGAAAGAGAATTAAAAAAAAAAAAAAAAAAGAAAAAGCTGTACTTGCTTCCTGGAATTATGAATTGGTGCAAATTTTATAAGTAAATCCTGTTTTTGCTGTGGTCTTTGTGCAGTGTAACTTGTAACAGCTATGGCAGCCTGTAAGAAGAGGCCATAATAACATCGCCAAGTTCATTCATCCTTCATGATTTTTAATCACACAGAATGGCACAGAAACGAAATTAGTGCCTTTTGTTATGTCATGGTAGAGGATTTTGACAGAAATGTATTTATTTGACAGTGGACTGAGGAGATGCATCCAAGTGTTTAAAGTAGTTTATGTTTGCATTGTATAAGTTAAGATTTGACGCTATTTTTTCGGTGATTTAATACTGTTTTAAGCCAAAGCTGAACAACTTGTTATTCTCTCCTCTTTTTCCTCCTGCCTAGGTATTTGCTACCAAACTGACTTATCCTCAGCCAGTCACTCCCTGGAATGTCAAAGAGCTGAGGCAAGCTGTCATAAATGGCCCAAAGGTTCACCCTGGGGCCTCCATGGTCATCAATGAAGATGGATCTCGTACAGTGTTGAGTGCGAGCAGCCTGACCCAGAGGGAAGCCATAGCTAAGCAGCTCCTCACTCCTTCTTCGGGAGCGCCCCAGTCGGGACTGAAGATTGTGAGTATGGCAGAGGGCTTGTCAGAGCCCTCCACACTTGTGGTGCCTTTTTTAAAAATAGTACCACTCCTGTCCTTGCTAGTGATTCCAGTGGGCCTGCTCACAAAGGCTTCCAGGGCAGGGTTACCTCATCTTTTAGTAAGAAGTGAGGAAAAAGTTGGGGAGGGGAAGAAAAGCTTGAGACTTTTTTCAAATTCTAAAATCCATTTCTCCATCCTGAGTTTTACTTAATATGCAGCGTGTGGCATTCATCTTGTGAAGATGCTGAGTGGTCTTGTCTTTTGCAGCTGACTATTCTTGGGAAGTCCTAGCAGTACAGAAGATAGAATATTGCTTTCATTTTACACTTTTATGTCCACCTGCTTCCCCATCCTCCTCAGAAAATTCTATCTTTTTTTTTTTTTTTTTACTCTCTCCTTTTGAAATACTAAATAGGTTCTGCATTTAGAGCAGGTTTTGGGTGGTAGATCTGAAGGCTGAAGTTCAGTACACTTGTAGAGTAGGTACAGTGCAAGAAGTTGACATCTTCCAGGAGTGGGGTGCCCACAAGTATGTAGAAAGTAGAGTCCTCAGTTCTGTGCTGGCCGTGCTGGTATTGGCACTGGTGAGGGGAGGAATCTGTTTTAGCACTGACTGCTGTAACCTAGGATCCATCTTCCTATCACTATCTACTTTTATGCATGACAAAACAAGAAACAATCACATTAACATTTGTGAAATGCTTAGTGCTTGTATCTGTTGTTTCTTTGGAGCTACTGGACGGATTGAGTTCTCTGTGCTACAGCTTAATCAACCTTTGAAACATCATAATAGCTGTATCTCTGCCCCTTGCAAGAGTTGAGAACTTATTATTTAGCAGCTAGGGCAAAAGTTTTGGTGATGAGTTGTCAGCCTGGAGAAGAGAAGGCTCCGGGAAGACTTTATAGCCACCTCAAAATGAGAGGGAATGGCCTCAAGTTGGGTCAGGAGAGGTTTAGATTAGATATTAGGAAGAAATTCTGCAGAGAGTGGTTAGGATCTGGAACAGGCTGCCCAGGGAGGGGGTGGAGTCACCATCCCTGGAGGCATTTAAAAAATGAGTGGATGTAGCACTTGAGGCTATGGTCTAATGGATAGATAGATGTTAGGATGAAGGTTGGACTCG
>JANHFX010003942.1:21135-32905 GCA_027560015.1 Chloroceryle amazona
AACCCCAAGCCCTGCTTGGAGCACCAGTCTCAGAGCCAGGCATTTATGGACTGGATCATCCTATTCCCTCCCCTGTCATCAACCACAAATGGAAGGAGGAAAGAGAAAATAACTTGTGCCCCAGACTCTTTTACCAACCATCCCAAGGCCTGGAAGTCTCTCTTCATTCTCCTCAGACTATGGGATGCAGCTTCCTCCCCACCCATCTGGAAGCTCAGTAGTGGGTAGTAGTCTGATGACAGCACCGTGTTGGGGAGTTTCCTGGGGATACCCCTGATTTGGGCTCCAGGCAGACTACAGACATCCCTATGATGAGGGTCAGCTCTGCACATTGGGCCCTCTGCTCCCTTTAGGAGCAAGTGTCCAACAACTAGAACCCTCTGCAAAAAGCAGAGGGCTGACACAGCCCTGCCTAAAAGTGATCATGATTAAGCCTCTTGCACATCAGCGCACACTAATCTATGTTATGACTTCTAATGAAGATTGCCTCTGTGGGCACAAAATGCCAACAGGTGCTACTTCACAGCCTTGCTTTCACAAGGCATTTACCCTGGTAGAACATGAATGCTTGGCATCAAACTCCCAAGTTGAAGGTATTGAGATATAGGACACTGTGAGCTGGTCTGCAAATGTTCCATCTCATCACAGGTTCGTTTTTTCAGCTATGCTGAATTTGTGTTGCTGTTGGCACTTGTGATAACATTCAGAACAGTTTGGCCTGGGGATTCATTTACTGTTTGTTCACGTTTTCTTTCAGTAGATAGACAGATACACATACATCTTTATCTCTTTCTCAGTATATTATCAAGCTCAGTGAACAGAATTCCATGTCATGAGCCAATCCTCTTTTATAAACCAGCAAGGCATGTAAAATGCAGGCATAGCTCATGTTCTGTATTGATTTTTACTTTTTTTTTGGTCAATGTTAACTTTTGCCTTTATTAAATGCAACATTTGAAATGTTACTTGAAAGATTAGCAAACTGAAGAATAAAATTAAAACTGATCAGCATGCATAAGATGCAAGCCATGGTTAAGATCTCTGCTAGACTATTGGGCTTGAGTCTCAACAACTGGAAATCAGAGAAACTCCTTTGTCCTGCCAGATTTAGACAGGCGAGGTGGTAGTTGGCTAGAAGTAAAGATATAAGTATGTTGAAGGGGTTCACTGCCAAGTTAAAATAATTTTTAGAGGGCTGTATTTTGCTGACTTCTGGAGTAGTTACTGTGGATAGATAAATTTTACTATTTCAAGCTTGTAAAGAATCTAGAAATCATTTGGGATCAAAAGTATTAAGTATCTGAAGATGGAGAACACTGCATTTGTAGCTGACTTGTTTGCTGTGTTACGTACAGCCTTAAGTTTTACACAGGTAACTTTTTCCTCCTTCACTATTGCTTGGTTGCTGGTTGAAGCAGCGCTATTTGGTTTTGGTCTTACTGTGGAGAAACCTCTAATTTTCAGTTACTGAAGATGTGGTATGAACTGGACGAGAAGAAACGAAGAAAGTATCTGAAGAAGGCAAATAAGTGTCCTGATCCGAGCCTTGGTGTTTGGCGTCCAGATACTTACTTTGCATCTGTTTCAGAAACATTTGAGAGTGGAGTCGAAGGTTACGTCAACAAATGGGAATCTGAGAACAGACAAAGTTACACACGCCCAGCACTTTCTTCTGATAGGTAATAACTTCTGTGTCTTCTTTGAGCCAAAAAAAACCTCAACTATTTTTGCACTGAGTTAGCTAAAGTCTTTATCGACTCCTGTTTTTGTTGTGACCTTTGTGAAACAAAGTAGTGGGTTTCACAATGGTTCCTGAAAGCCAAGAGTGTTTATTGTGCAGCAGGGAGGCCCTGGTTATGCTCCTTCCAAACCTGAATTTTCTGTACTGCTAACAGCTTTGCCAAAGGCTTTATAGAAAACCAGCAACCTATTATTGTCCACCTACATGTAAAATAATACTTTACAGTTAGACTTAAAAACCAAAATAGCCTCTTGCCACACCTTGGAGTTCGCAGGGCAGTTAAGATGAGCAAGTGGGAATAAATGGACTTTCTTTTGGCATACTGGGAATTAGCAGCAGAACTAAAAATGTAGTTTTGCCAAGGCCCCAGTTCTGTGTTAATGGGCTGTGTTTGTCAGATCAGATTGTGATAGACAATTCTACCAGGAGAAACTGGCTAAAAGAGGTAACTTTATTGAATTGAGCAATGTTTCCAAGTGTCTTCTGAGTTCTTTAGTTTGTAGTACATTGAGCTAAACCTCTTTATTTTCTGCCTTCAGATTAAAGGACTTGTTGTATTTAAAGTGGCAGCGGTCTCTTTGTGACCCAGGGGAAGCTGTGGGCCTTCTTGCAGCTCAGAGTATTGGAGAACCTTCCACGCAGATGACTCTGAACACCTTCCACTTTGCCGGCAGAGGTGAAATGAATGTCACACTGGGTATTCCAAGGTGAGAAAGCTGTGCTCGTTGAGTCATCTGCCATTTTTGGCACTTATGTAGTACTGCTTAACCTCACTGGCAGGTACACGTGTAATCTTGAGGGCAAATGATCCTTCAGTTTAATTGTAAATTGGGCCTGTTCAGAAGTATTTTAACATTTTAAAATTTTACTGTTCTTTCAGTTCACTTTCCAGATACAAAGTATCTGTGAAGGCCCCTTACTCTTATCTGATGGCTTGTTTCTGTATTTCAGTCAGTACAGTAGTATAAGCCTAAAGAAATGGTGCTTTGTGGGTTTGCCCTCTGCCAACCTCTTCTCCCCCCTACTAACTTTTAAACCTATTTCTTTCACATACAAAATTTCACTGCAGCTATGACATCTGGCTTGTGTAATAGTATCATCACCTGTGTAGAAAGGGACCTGTTTTACAGCAGCCAGGTTTTCCCCAGCTCTCCAGTCTGGTGACAATGACTTTACCAGCACACACGTGTTTACCAGCTGGTCATCGGCTTGTTCTGAATAACTCGGGTGCTAATCCATGTCATGTGATGCCTTAGATGGGATGTGGTTGTGCTGCTGGAGAGGCAGAGGTGGAGACAGTGGGGGAAGCATTCAGTGTACATCTGTAGGAAACAAGCTTCATTAGTTTCTCAGTTCTTGGAACAATTTATTATCATCTCTATTCTCTTCCTGTAATTGAGGTGATAATCTAATTAAGGCTACTGTTGTGCTGTGCCTGATGAGGAACCAGAAAAATGAAAGGGAGCAGTGCAGTGGTAACCACAGCTCTTGATGTGTATGGCTTTGGTAGGACTGGCAGTTGCTGCATGCTGTCTAATTATATGAACTAGATATTTATTTGATTGTATAGTGCTCCTGCTGCTTAACTGGAACGATCGTTCTTTCTTTAAAGGTTGCGGGAGATATTGATGGTGGCCGGCGCAAACATTAAAACGCCAACGATGAGCGTTCCTGTGTTCAATACCAAGAAAGCTCTCAAGAAGGTGAAACGTCTTAAGAAACAGCTCACAAGAGTGTGCTTAGCTGAGGTGAGCCTCCTATTCACTATGTCCCTTTAGTTTGTCCATGACCCCTTCCTAATCTCATACAACTGGTTCTGATCAATAGCAGTAAAACGTGTGTCTCCGGAGACTCAATGTGATGGATTCTGTGCTCCCTGTCTTCCTAGGAGTGCAGTCGTCTTTGTGCTCTCCCGCATGCCCTAACCTCTTCTGTATAACTCTTTCACTCTGTGCTGAAATACTGTCGTGCTCAGTGAGCATGAGTCAGTAAAATGAAGCTGTTGGCCCACTGAGAAGTGCAGTGTCTTATGAAGGGGTCAGGTGGGAGATGAGGCTGTTCTCCCAGTGTTGTCCGAGTTAATTGCTAGGAGGAGTTTCAGCCATAAAGAGTGCAATAGGGTAGAGTCCTTTTATCAAGGAGCTGCCACAAAGCCTCAAGAAAAGTTGGCCAGTTAGCCTTGTGTAATTTTGGTTTCCCGAGGAAAGCATTGGAATTGCAGGAAGTAAATGAAATGTCTTCATCAAAGGAGTAAAGGTCCTACCTGGGGCTTTTGTAGGTCTTGCAGAAAGTTGAGATAGAGGAATCCCTGCAGTTGAAGTGCAAGCAGAACAAACATCGCCTCTACAAAATCAAATTCCATTTCTTGCCCCATGAATATTACCGGGAGGAGAAGTGTGTGAAGCCCAGGGAGATCTTACACTTCATGGAAACAAGGTGAGTTTGCTTTCAGATAATTTCAGATTTGCTCTTCTTTTGCATTTCCATGGGCTGCTGCGTGTCTTTTATTACTGCTGCTCTGGCTTTCAGAGCAGCAGCTTCCTGGTGATGTGCTTGCAAAAGCATCTACGCAGCTGCTTTTTATATCTGGAATGAAACTGTGCATCTGTGGCATGGTAACAGTGCGGAACTGTATCAAGGCAGATCTTCCACAAATCTCCAGTTGGAGAACAGCCATATAAGCAAAATCTCATTCCTTGTCTTTGGATGCTTAAACACAGATCGTCAGAAAAAATGTCTGAGTTCTTTAGGTATCCCTTAGTGCTCTCATTGAACAGAACTAATCCTTAATTCCTTTTATTATTTAAAAAAAAAAAAAAAAAAGGCTGGCTGCTTTTTTTTCCCCCTTTCACAGAATCACAGAATTGTCACAGTTGGAAAAATCCTCCTAAGATCACCATGTCCAACTGGTCAACTACAACAAGAAAAAAACCCAACCAAACAAAATACAAACAAAACCACAAACAAACCACCTAGCCATCCCACAAGAGCATGTCCTGAAGTGCCTCATCTACATGTTTTTTGAATACCTCCAGGAATGGTGATTTAACCACCTCCCTGAGGAGCCTGACTACTCTTTCAGTAAAGAAATTCTTCCTGTTATCTAATCTAAACCTCCCCTGGTGCAACTTTAAGGCCATTTCCTTTAGTCCTGTCATTATTCACTTGACAGAAGAGGCTGCACTCACCTCACTACAACCTCCTTTCAGGTGATTGCAGAGAGCAACAAGGTCTCCAGTCAGCCTCCTCCAGACTAAATAATCCCAATTCCCTCAGCCTCTCTGCACAGGGCTTGTTCTCCAGACCCTTTGACAGCTTGGTTGCCCTTCTCTGAACTTACTCCAGCCACCTGATGTCTTTCTTGTAGTGAGGGACATGGAACTGAACACAGTACTCAAGGTGTAGCCTCATCAGTGCTGAGTACAGGGGCATGATCACTTCCTTTCTCCTTCTGACCACACCATTTCTGATCCAGGCCAGGATGCTGTTGGCCTTCTTGGCCACCTGGGCACACTGCTGGCTCATGTCCAGCCGGCTGTCCACCAGCACCCCCAGGTCCTTTTCTACCAGGCAGCTTCCCAGCCACTCATCCCCAAGCCTGTAGCATTGCCTGGGGTTGTTCTGACAGAATTGCAGGACTGGCACTTGGTCTTGTTAAAAGTCATACTCAATCCCCTCATCTAGATCATTGATAAAGCTATTGAACAAGACCAGCCCCAAAACTGAGCCCTGGGGGACAGCACTGGTGACCAGCCACCAAATGAATTTAGCTCCATTCACTACAACTTTCTGGGCCTGTCTGGTCAGACAGATTTTAACCCAGCAAAGAGTATATTTGACTAAGCCATGAGCCACCAGCTTCTTTAGGAGAATGCTGGGGAAGGTGGTATCAAAGCCTTTACTGAAGTCCAGGGAGACAGCATCCACAGCCTTTCCTTCATCCAGTAAGCACAGAACTGGGCACAGAACGAGATCAGCTTGGTCAAGTAGGACCTGCCTTTCTTGAAGCTGTGCTGGCTAGGCCTTAACTCCTGTCTGTCCTATACTTGCCCCATGAGCTCACTCAAGATGAACCTCTCCAAAATTTTTCTGGGTACTGAGGCCAGGCTGACAGGCCTGTAGTTCCCCAGATCCTCCTTCTAGCCCTTCTTGTAGCTGGGCATCACATTGGCAAGCCTCCAGTCATCTGGGACCTTCCCTGCTAGCCAAGACTGATAAATGATGGAGGGAGGCTTGGAGAGCTCCTCTGCCAGCTTTCTCAATACTCTCGAGTGGATCTCATCTGGTCCCATGGACCTCTGAGTGGCCAGGTGCCATAGCAGGTCATTAACTGCTTCCTCCTGGATAATGGGAGGGTTGTTCTGTTCTCCATCCTTCTCTTCCAGCTCATGGGCCAAATACCCTGGGGGTAGCTGGTGTGACTAATAAAGATGGAGGCAAAGGTGGCATTAATATCTGAGCCTTTTCCTCATCCTTGGTTGTAATGTCATCCATGGCCCTCCCCATCCAATAAAGGATGGAGATCCTCCCTGGCTCTCTTTTTATTGTTAATGTATTTGTAAAAACTATTTTTGTTGTCCATTATGCCAGTGTCTAGATTGAGTTTTTGCCTTTCTCATTTTTCCGCTGCCCGTGTCCGGCCAAATTTGTGTAGTTAAAAGTAGAGCATTTAATGATAAGGGCCTATTGAAGGCTACTTTTGTTCTGCAAAAAGGCTTCATTGATTTCTTCCTCCTTCAGGCCATGTGAGTTCAAGATGGGTTACTTTACTTAACAATTTTGCATGTGCTTGTTGGTTTAAAAAATAAAAAAGCCCGGTAGTAAACAATCTCTTTTGAAGGTCAATTTGATGTGTAGGTATCCAGATGAGCTTACAATTTTAAGCTTTAGATGCATGGCTACATCTGTGATGGTGCGAGATGGTGACAACCTTTTAATTCCTAAAGAGGTGGGAATGGGATGAGAAGAAAAATTATTTGCCTTATCCTTGGAAGTCCTTTTGCATCCCCCAGAGAATATATCCTGTCATGAGTTGACTGGCTTCTTAAACAAAATAATTTTCTGACAGATTGAAATTGACTGTGGTCCTGCTGAGCTTTGACATTCTGGGTCACTGCTTCTTTCAGGTTCTTTAAAATTTTACTGGAAGCAATTAAAAGGAGGAGTGCAAAGATGTCATCTTTTACTGAAGTCAGCTCTCGGAAAGCAACTCGGAAAGATTTAGATGGTGACCAAGACAAGGTACAGAAAAACAGTACCTGAAAAATGCCTCACTTCCTTTACCTGGTTTTGAGAAGCAGAATTCGGAAGAGCGTAGCATCCTGCAGTGTGAATGCAAAATGTGTCAGTCCTAAATTGCTTTTTAAATATTTTCTTTATGCATAAGCTGTCTTTGTATTCTCATAAAATTAACAAGGAAATTGAAGTTACTGTGTATTAAATCCTAATTTGAGTCTGTACTCTGAAAACACCTGTTTATTTTAACTTCAGTGAGATAAAAGCATATTACTGTTCATTGGCTGCCAGAGCAATGTCCTGTTGTAGAAGTGGTTGTCAAAACTTCGGGGAATATCCCAAGGTCACTTTTTCATTGAAGGGCTTTTGCATGTTCCTTCTGTCACTCCTCTCCCATCAAGGACTGTTACACAAGCAGGCTGATAGCTTATCTGCCTTGAAGATGTTCCTCTTGGTTAATGTTAAAGTTGTCACAAGTGTAAGTTCATTATTTCTTTCTAGAAGTGGGCTTACAGAAATTAATTTGTCCTTCAAAGTAGAACATTGAACAAGGGAGTACACATTCCAAATGTTTGGCTAAAACCTGTTGATGCTTCCTGGCAGTCAGCCTGATTATCTGGTCTGTCATGGGTTTTTAGATACAGAATAATGAGGAGGCTCCAGCAGAGGAAGAAGATAACATTGTTGATGCAGAAGCTGATGAAGGGGATGGTGATGCTACAGAAGCAAAACGGAGGAAGAACCAGGAAGAAGAGGTAATTAATTTGTAGGTGCTCAGCACTGCACTTTTAATTCCCAATTTCCTCTGCCATGGTTTGAATTGGGAAGGAAAGATCCATTGAAACAAAATTCTGGGGAAAAAAAAAAAAAACAAACCTCAAGCCCCACCTGAAAGGATATAGAGTTTCTGCTTCGTGCTGATCAGTTTTGATTTGAACGGGGAGAAAACTACAGCAGAGAATGTGGGCTGACACCTTGGTCATCGTAGTTGAGCCTGGTCATTGCTGTCCTTTAAGAGTAATATGGAACCATGGAAGAGGTGGAAGAGAGCTGCATTTTTCCAAAGCCTTGTTTTTCAGGCATTGGGTAGATGTGTCTGGCAGTCAGGTTGTCTGTGCTGTAATTCACCTTAACTTTACCTCTTCCATGCCGTTAATTGTTCTTAAAACTTCACTGTGGTTCTTGTTGAATATTCTCCCTGGATCTACACATTTCTCTTGTGTTCATCTCTTCATAACTACTGCTTAAAAGAAGGGTTGCTGTAATTTCAGCAAGGGGGTAGAGTAATTGAAAATCCTGAGGACATCCCATCATCAGAGTTGGATTATAGGAAGAGCTTTTTTTCAGGGGGAGAGAACCAAATTCCAATCCCAATAACCTATAGCATTCTTGACTGTATTGAGGAATAATGGCAAGAGTGTAAGGAAATAGAGACTGAACAGAATCTGTTGTATTAGTTTCTTTACAACAGAATTGCTTCTTCATTGTGTCACAGGTGAGGTCCTTTCAACTAGGCTGTCGAGAATGTCCATGAATAAAACTGTCTGTGGTGTGCTTTGTCTCAGTATGTGCTCTGGCTCAGCTAAATGGAACTTTTTCTTTGCAGGTTGATTATGAGAGTGAAGAAGAGAATGGGGAAGAAAATGTTGAGAATCTAGAAGATGATGAGGCTGAATCAGAAAAAGAAGAAAGGCCTCCAGGTGCTGAAGAAGATCAGAATGGAGCAGATGGTGATGATCAATCTCATCATCTTTCCTTTATGTCTGAGACTGAAAAAGAGAAAGATCGATTACGTCAGTCAGCAGAGTTGCGAGTAAATGCTGTTCTGGACAGCCACCCATCAATACAGGATTACACATTTGACACTGAAAATGAACTTTGGTGTGAGGTAAGATGGAGGTGCCTGGAAACATCTGAGTGTGGTTGCACAATGATTGCATGTAGCTCCCATAACAAATGCATCTTTTAGTGCAGTGCTGCTGGTTTGTCCCAGCGTTCCTATATTCATACAGAAAAGTGGCAGTACAAATGTGCTTCTTGACTTCTTTTGATGTATTTTTTAGTAATTTCTAAATTACTAAAACACCTGATGAAACTTCATTTTAAAGGAGGCTCTTGACATGTTTATTGTTTTTCAGTCTTTAAATATATGATGACCACTGTGTAGCTCTTGATGAATGAAAGTGATGGATGGACTGTTGCAAAAATCCCAACATCTTAAAAATCAATCAACCCAAAAACCCAATACGTTCCCCACTCTACCACCCCCAACAAAAGCTACCCAAAAAAGCCCAATCAGTGTAAGTTCTCGAAAGCAGTGTGGGTGAATGATCCTGGGATGGGGTGTTCATATTAGCATTGTTCAGCTGTGACTCTAGTCAGGTGTTTATGTTCCTAAGCATGCAACTGGGTAATTCCAGCTATCTACTTTTTACCTAAAAAGAAATAAGCTGGTTATTGAGCCTCATGTTCAAGTTTCTGTCCAGAACAGCACCATGTTGTTTGGTTTTCCTCCTAGGTTTCATTGACACTTCCACTGATGAAGGTGTACTTCGATCTCTCCTCCTTGCTCGTTAATCTCGCCCGGAGCACAGTCATTCATGAGGTGAAGGGGATCACACGGTGCTTGTTGAATGAAAGTACCAATAACCAAGGAGAGAAGGAATTGGTTCTGCATACCGAAGGGATAAACCTTGTGGAGCTGTTCAGATACTCTGATGTGCGTAATCGACTTACAGTCCCAAATTGGAATGATCTTTTTTGCTCAAGGGACAGACAGTGGATGATGGATGCCATTTAAATTTAGCAGGGGTGATTTGTAGCTTTTTCAGCTCTTAAACTCTCTTCCTTTTTCTTTTTACCCCCAGATGTGTTCAGAGCTCAGCAGAGCCTTTTCTCAAGGGCCACTTGCAAATCAGTTTTTGTGCAGCAGCCCAGTGTCTAATGACAGATAATTTCACACCATGCTTCTAAATGTTACTTGAGGGAGTTCTTCCATCTAAATGAATTGCAGTACTTGGAGATGAATACGCCATCTAGCCCATAACTCTACAAATACAGGATTGTTTTAAGCTACATCTTCTCTACTGCTTTTGCTAGAAATTCTGGCTGGCTGAGGCAGGCTGGGCACTGCATTGTGTTGCTTGGAAGACTTTAACACGTTCCTCTGCTGCCTGGGGTGGTTTGTTAGTTTGCTTTTTCTAATTTCAGATCATTTTCTCTTGTGGTGAGTTTTGATTCCAGTACCCTTACTCATGTATATCATGCTGTGATCACTAGCTTGAACATAAATCCCCAGAATCATTTTTGTCAGTATTTCACTCTTGAGTTGCTGCTTCAGTTCTGTAACTGTTGATGCTACTTAAGTTAATGAAAACTGGAGGGGGAAAAAAAAGAAAGATATTTTAGCTTAGTTGAAGTTCTTTGGAAATACAGAGTAACTACTGTTCTAACTTGTATCTGTGGGGTTTTTTGTTTTCAGATTTTGGACCTGAACAGACTTTATTCCAATGATATTCATGCCATGGCTAAGAATTATGGAATTGAGTCTGCCCTGAGGGTGATTATAAAGGAAATAAAAGATGTATTTGCTGTATATGGTAAGATTTCCTTGTGTTTTTAAAGATAGTCTTTGTTAAGATGGGAAAAGCCGGCCACAGTGCTTACAAAGTTATGTGTTTTCATGATCTTTTCATTTATGTGTGTATTTTTAAGTTGCACCTTTTCATCATTTTAATCATAGTGCCTTCTGTGAAGACTTCATTAATTAATTGTTAGGTTCCATTTAACCAGTAGAAAATTCACTAGACAAGGTTGAATTTATCCCCCCTTCACAGAGCTTTTTCATCCTGGTATATTTATTTTTTCCAAGCTGGAAAGTCCAGAGGAATTAACTACTGACATCTGAGGCTGCTAACTGTTAGGCTTGTGAAGTGGCCCTAAGGATGGGATTCATCTTGCCTCACTCCTCACTCTCTATTATTTATCAACAGTCCTGGCTAACCAGGGAGGTCCCAGTTGACTGGAAGGTAGCAAATGTGACTCCCATCTACAAGAAGGGACAAAAGGATGATCCTGGGAACTGACCCAAGTCTGACCTCAGTGCCAGGGAAGGTCATGGAGCTGGTCATCTTGAGTGCCATCCCATGGCACATACAAGACAACCAGGTGATCAGGCCCAGTCAGCGTGGGTTTACAAAAGACAGGTCCTGCCTGAGTAGCCTGATCTCCAGGGACCCGCCTAGTGGATAGGGGAAGAGCTGTGGACATCGTCTGCCTGGACTTTAGTAAAGCCTTTCACACTGTCTCCCACAGCATTCTCCTTCAGAAACTTAGGTGTAAGGCTTGGATAAATACACTCTGCACTGGATAAAAACTGGCTGGATGGCTGAGCCAAAAGAGTGGTAGTGAATGGAGATAGCTCTGTCTGGTCACAAGTGGTGTTCTCCAGGGTTCAGTACTGGGGCCTGTTCTCTTCAATATCTTTATTAATGATCTGGATGAGGGGATTGAGTGTACCCTCAGGAATTTTGCAGATAGCACGGAGTTGGGTGGGTGTGTCAATCTGCTAGAGGGTAGGGAAGCTTTACAGCGGGACCAGAAAGGTTAGATCAGTGGGCCAAGGTTAATTGCATGGGATTCAACAAAGCCAAGTACCGGGTCCTGCACTTGGGTCATAACAACCCCATGGCAAGCTACAAACCTGGGGATGTGTGGTTGGAAAGCTGCAAGCTGGAAAAGGACCTGAGGGTATTGATTGATAGCCAGCAGTGTGTGCAGGTGGCCGAGAAGGCC
>JANHFX010003942.1:33005-52142 GCA_027560015.1 Chloroceryle amazona
AGGGACATGGTTTAGTGGTGAGCTTGAAGTGTTGGGTCAAAGGTTGGACTAGATGATCTTGAAGGTCTCTTCCAACCCAAGACATTCTGTGAGTCTAGGCTCCTGTTGTAGCTGAGGGGTTTTATAACTTTCCTAAAATAGCTGCGCTGCGTTGTCTGAATGTTCTTCTCCACATAGATCATGTGGAGAGTCCAGGCAGCTAGCTAAGGAAAGATGCCTGACTTCACAGGCTGCTGAAATAAGACATGTTGAATTTGCTTTCAGTGAGCTAAGTCTTGTTATGAATTAAACTACTGAAAAGAGGGAAGATTAATACAGTGGGAATTTTAGCAATGAGTTTATCAAACATTTGCCAGCTGGCAGTCCAGAATGGTCTGACCTTCAACTTGGTCAAGAACTGCTACGTAAATGTTGACAGAACAGTTAATGATCCCCCATTACACTGACTCCACAGACCTTATTTAAAAATAAGTGTTATTTCTTCTATAACTTAATAGGGTTTTCTGTGGATGCCTAATAACATGCACAGAAAATACCAGAACCTTTCTGACCACAGTGCCTTGCCAACTCAGGCCACCAGTTGAGGGGCTAGAGCTCTGTCCTGTCACAAATGGGTGGGTGTATGCTCCCCTTGTGCGTAAACAAAAATGATACAGACCTTGCTGATTTTATGTAGAGAAACTGCTGCCTTGCAGCATTCTTTGACATTTTAGCATCCCTGGAGAGGTATTTCCTATTAGAGTGAGATCTGCCCCTCTTGGATATTTGAGGGGAGCCATTAAACCAGCTACACACAATGAGGTGCAGCTACCAGAAGAACATTGAGATGTTTTCCATGTTGATTACATTCAGGGGGTTTAATTTAGACCTGATTTATTTAAATACCAAAAACCAACCAACCTTAGCCCTCATGCTCTGACAATTACTCCTTCTTCTGTTCTTAGGGATTGTGGTAGACCCTCGGCACCTTTCACTCGTGGCAGATTACATGTGTTTCGAAGGGTTTTATAAACCGCTGAATCGTTTTGGAATTCAGTCCAACTCCTCCCCTCTGCAACAGATGACATTTGAAACCAGCTACAAATTCTTGAAGGAAGCAACAATGATGGGTAAATGGTTTACTTTGAAATGGATTGCTGCAGCATTTCACATGTGCTTTGTTTTCATCCTAACTTTCCACTATTATGAGTAATGCATAATTGCATTAGGAAAAAATGCCAGAGGCTAAAATTTTAATTAAGCCCTTGCTTAGGAAAACGTTCCAGATGTTTTTAATAAAATTCTGTCAGCTTAAATGAAGTCAGCTCCCACATGTAATTTGTGGGGTCTGTGGCTCCTTTCTTTATGAATTAGGTAGGCATTTTTATAATAAACCTTAAGGTTGGTCAGATTTGATATAGCAAAGCCTTTTAACAGACTACTAAATCTGCCTTTTTCTGTCTCTACCATTAAAATTGTCATCTCTGCTTTAATTTCACGTCTCTGTTATAACTCCCAGGTTTTTCATCTCTTCTCGAGCCTTGCTATTGAGAATTTTATTTTGAGAACAGTTCTGGTTGTTACTTTGGTTCTGGTTTTCTTCTGCTTTGTAGCACTTGACTATCTCATTTATTGTTTTGTTTTGTTTTTTTTCCTCAAAACCAGACAAAGGTTCAGATTCATTTCTGTAATGGTAGGTTTCTGGTGCCATCTGAGGTGTCCAAGAGTGTCCTTTCTGCCTCTGGTTGCTGCTCTGGAGGTGTTGAGATGTAGGATGACCACACGGGTCATTTAGAGCATTTGAAGTGGCACTAGCCATCTACATGTAGGAGTTCTATCCAAAACACTTGTGCTTTAAGTCTGTCATTAGACTGTTGGCTTAATCTCATGCTTTGGATACTAATTACATCTCCCTTTTGCAAATAGTCTTGATTTCTGTCACTTGCCAGTGGTTACTCTCCTTTGCTGCTGCTGCCTTTGCTACCTATTGCAAATAGGAAACGCTCTGAACACAATCTCTTCACCTGGTATCCTAAACTGCCTTGCAGAGATGTCAGAAATACTTTTATCACCGAGTTCTGATTTGTTAATGCTGTTTTATACCTTTTCTGGGAGGGTAGTTTGGGTTTTAGTGAATAGTATTAGTTACAGTTGACTTAAAACTCATCTGAAAATCAGAAAGGAAAGGTGTAAATTCAGGGTGAAATTAAATAGAAGACGTATTGTGCACAATTTCACCCACTGTCTGTATTTATATCACATATTGACTTAGAAATAAGATAAATTTTTGCCAGGTGAAATGTTAATATGTTTATGGATAATGTTATGAATAAAGACATTAAGCACATCCTGATTTGGCTGGGCAGGAAAGCCACGCTGATTACAAGGAGGGAGTTACTGATCTCACCATGGAAATCAAAGCCATAATGTGTGGACTGCATCAGTCTGGATCTGATTTGCTTTAGTGTAGCTGGTAACTTGACTGCGTGGTTAAAGAGTTACTGCAAGGGTGCCTGCTCAGGGCCCTGATCAGTAAGAAGGAAAAAAGGCAGCTGGTCAGCGCTGTGCGCAGCTGATCCAAGAGGGTCTGGGTGTGACCCAGCAGGCTGCTGGTTGGGCAGGGTTAGTGTGCAGAGAGCACACTGCAGCACAAGAGGGTTCCTTTGGCTGTTTGCTCAAAGAGTAACTGTTTCTTAACATCCTGAACAGGACAGTTAGGACTCTTTTAATCATCTAACAAAGGAGCTTCTTTTTTTTCTTTTTTTTTTTTTTTCCCTTCAGCTGACAGACATTTAGGAGCAGCTGTTTAATTATTCAGCTGTAGCTGAGATCAGAGCTGTGAGCACATGCCATATACTGTGCTATGGTGCAGCTCCTCCCCCCATCCTCTATGATGGGAAGCCCAGTACATTTTGCTCAGCAGAATAAAGATGAACCAAACTTAATCAAAAGTTTAATATCTCTATTTCCAGTCTCCTAACTGATCTAAGGACAAAATTCCAGCTTGCTGTAGTTAGGATGAATGAAAAACAGCCTGGATGTTTATACAAACAGTGAAAACAAAACAGTCCGAGCCAGACATGTCAACTGGAGAGCTTCCAAATTTCTGTGACACTATTTCGCTACAGTGAGTAACAACAAAATCAAAGGAATTCATGGAATGTCTCTCCAGTGAAAAGTTCTCTTCTTATCTAGCCAGAAGGATTTAAAAACCCCATCAAAAGGATTCACTCTAACAAAGGCAAAAAGCAGCAATGAAAAAGGAATCTCTTTGGTTTTGCCCTACCGATGTTTTGGGGATTTTTTTAGCAAGCTATTTAGTCAGCATAATGTGTTCACTGGAAGGTCAAATCTCTGTTCTCTTAGAATTCAGAATGTGTTGCCTTTTCATGCTGAATAGGGGGAGTTTAGTAATGTGTAGCCTAATTCCTTGCAGAAAAAGACTGGGATGAGATAATTGTTGTTGGAGGGGTAGAAAGAGTTTTGGACTCCAGCTCCAAACCATTCTGAACAGTAGGTGGCAATGCCTTTCTGAAACGAGGTGGGGCTGAATTAGGTGACTTGTTGCACGTAAAACCAAAATGCTTTCTTCTCAGAGCTGACCTTTGAGAGACCTTTGGAAACATCCTAATAGGATTGTGTTTGAACTCTCTTGCAGGTGCCCATGATGAACTGCGATCCCCTTCTGCATGCCTAGTGGTTGGAAAAGTTGTTAAAGGAGGGACTGGTTTGTTTGACCTCAAGCAACCCCTTACATAGGGCTTTGGTTATAACTTAAGGATTCCGGTTGAAATGTTCCTCCTCAGAGATTCGTGTGCTCAACAGCGATGCAACAAGAGCACGTGCTGTGTTCCCAGTCATCTTCCCTCTGCCAGTAGGTTTGTTAATCTGGATACCTGATGAGCCTCATCTCTCTAACGAGAATGCCTGCACTTAGAGGAGCCATCCTTTGATCCAAAGAAACATTTATTTACTGTTTGTTAATGTAAAAATGAGACTGTTGGTTTACACAGAAAAGAATAAAATGAAGGAGACTGTCCAGGTCTCAATCGGGCTGTAAGCATTAGAGGATGCATTTTCCTATTCTGCTGCTTCCATTTATTTTATGTCTCTGTGACACAACTTTTAAATTTCTGTATTAGCCAAAGACTGGAATTCAGAGTTTTCATGGTTTCTATAGGCATTTTCCAGTGCCTGTGCTTATGACTTCTTTGTGTGGAACAGTTTCTCTGCACAGTGAGAAATCTGACATTTGATAAAGATTTATTCCTTAAATGGCGATGTGAGCTGCTGTAACAGTGACTACACAAAAGACTCCTGTAAGAATTACCAAAACAGAGGTTTTTAACTATTTTTTTGCTTAAATATTCTGTATCGAAGAGAATATTTAATAAAGGACATTGCAGAGAAATATCCTGAACGCCCTATTATGTGGCTGTGTCACTGAGGGAATTCTGTCATGCGGCCAACAGCCATTGCTCTGACAACTGTTAGCTCTCAATTATGCGAGTTTTGTTAGCTGCTCTTCAGAAATCAGACTTGTTTATACATTTGATTTTAATCCAAATGCATACAAGTAGTTAAAAGACTTCGGAGTTTGCTCACTACTGTACAGGCAAGTTTTCCTACAGATTTCAACCCCTGATCATTCTCAGTGGGACCTCTAAGCTGATGGAAAAGTGCCAGAGCTCACTTAGGCAGCTGAGGAACTCCTGCTTGCAGCAGAGCTACGCCAATGGGATCAGATCAGATTAGATGGTAGGAGATGTTGGCTAAAGGGGACCAGCTCAGATGGTGGGAGATGCTGGCTTGGGATAGTAAAAGAGCCTCTCTGGGGTATTGTGTTGGACTCTGTTATGCCTCAGCCTCTTAAAACTGTGTCAAACATACTGCAAATTATGCTGAAGCTTAACAAATGCATTAGCTTGGTAGGTCTCCAGTTTAACTTTGTAAATCCTCATAAAAGATTTCCTTGTGTCTTTCTCCAGCCTTAGCACCTGCTATGTATTTCTCACAAACACGTCGATCTGTGAACAACTGGGAAAGAATTAGTTGGATACGGTTTCACAAATGGCTAGCTGGGAAAGAACAAATGTGGTAACAAAAAAACTTTTTAATTTCAGGCTGCATTCTACACTGTTACTGACCATTTGCTGAGAAGGATCCCCAGGAGGTATTCACAGTCCTGCAATGAAGAGCATCTGTGCCACATCCTTTAGCTCTCTGAAGAGTTTGACCTAAATAACTAATTCATCTAAGTGTTCATATAATAGAATTATGGAATGGCTTAGGTTGGAAGGGACCTTAAAGACCATCTAGTTCCAACCCTGCTGCTATGAGCAGGACACCTCCCAGCAGAGCAGGTTCCTCAAAGCCCTTTCCAACCTGGCTTTGAACACTTCCAGCTTCCCCAGGCAGCCTGTTCCACTGTCTCACCAATTTCTTCTTCACAGTGAAGAATTTCTTCCTAATTTCTAATCAAAATCTATCTTAATTCATCTTAAAATGGTTAATCCTCATCCTATCACTACACCCCCTGATCAAGAGTCCCTCCCCAGCTTTCTTCTGCCCCCCCTTTAAGTACTGAAAGGCCACACTAAGGTCTCCCTGGAGGCTTCTCCAGGCTGAACACCCCCGCCTCTCTCAGCCAATCAAAATTTAAAGTTGTCTTTAAATTTTAGATGCAGGCCAGAATCAAAAAAACTTGATTTTCATGGAGAACTGATGCTGTAGGAAAGCCCCTAACATGACAATTCAGATCTTACCTAACATGTGCTTAGGAAAACAAAGCAGGTGCCTGTTCCAGTTCCTGGGGTAGGGCAGAGAGAACCTCGGGTGAGAGTTCATGGAGAGTTGTACGTAGTCTGGCATCTAAAAGGACTTAATTTAGACTGTAAAGGAGAGGCAGCTGAGGTAGCAGTTACTTATCATCTGTAGTGTGAGCAGGATGGCTTGGGAATCATCTAAACTGCCCTCTCTGAGCCAGGAGGAGTTGTGGCTTGCTTAAAATTCACGTGTGCGGAAAAGGGAGGTAGGAAAAACATCCTGCTTCCTGTGGTCAGAAATCTTGCATTTCTTTTCATGTGACAAGTACCTTTATGTAGCTAAATCTTCCACATTTTAAGTTTCTTGCTCTTGGCAGCAATTGCTGTCACTGCACAGTAGTTCTTGGGGAAGCATGAGCACTCCCAGACACAGCCTGGGAGGAGGCTGCAGTGATGGCTGGGGCTCTAAATGTCCACATGGAGTCCATTCTGGCATAAAGGACCTCAAAGAGCTGGCAGATGTGATTTCACCAAGGGGAGATAATGACTGAAAGGCCAGAAGAAGGGGCTAGAAAACCCCCTTGGAGTGTGGTAACAGAGCTTTGCAAATACCTAAATAGATGGGAATTCATAACTGGGACTTCCTTTTTGTTTTTTTTCTCCAAATACTGCTCTGAATCACAGTTCAGTGTGATTTTGGGTTTCTTTGCTGCTGCTGAGAACCTCCCAATTCTTTCTGGTGACAGACCACATTCAACTAGTGAGAAGTGGTGAAAAAACATATCACGTTATTTTCAAGTTTCTCTTCGAGTGTCTTTGGATGTCACTTTCACAACGATCAGAAACAATGCAAAACTAACATCAGTCAAATCTTGTGGTAATTTCCTATCATGTGCATGCTGCTTTTCCACTTGTAGGTGAGTTAGAAATTAGATGCAATGCTGGCACTGGCCATGCTCTTAATGCTTTGTCCCTGGGAATCAACCCTTCTCTTAACGACCTGCTGCACTGTAGGGTGCCAAGACACCCTGAGACTGCGAAACCATGGGAGGAACAAGAGAAGAAAAGGTCGCTTCCAAAATTGCTTGTTTTCTACATGTTAGCTCTGTTCATAATAGCAAACGATCTGTCTGGAAAGCTAAAGGCTGTAAGCTTGTCTGGCTGTGCTCTCCCAGAAGGGGCTGGTTACCACGTGCAGGGGGAAGAGGCTTTTTTAAAGCTCTACCGGAAGAACTTAAGAGTTACTCAGCCAAAAAGGGAGGCAGTGATCCTCATCTTGTGGCCACGCACGCTTTGGCAAGCAGGGCATGCATACATTGTGGGGTTTATTCTGCTTGTATAGTACAAAGCACCCTCTTGCTGACCGAGATTTGTTAAGTGTAAGGTATAGGGGTAGCAAATCCTTTCAGAGCACTGGGAATAGTGCATCAGCTTGTGTTTGCACAGCAGATGGAAAGCGAACTATGGTCCAGCTTCAGAAATCGTAATAGAAGGCTCATTCTTGTCAGTTAACATTAACGAAGTCCTAAATCAGGCAATGAGAGGGAATCCAGATAGGAATTAGTGCTTCTTTCATCTCAAAAGCAAAGCTAAATATTAGAAGACAGGGAGCAGAAGTTTGTTTTGCCAGATCAGTGGTTCCCACGTTGTTAGGCTTGTGTAGGTCAGTAACCATGCAGTGGCAGTAACATAGCTCAGAGAGATTTTTAGTCATTCAGAGCCTTTTTGGACAAACCACTTGAAGCTTGCCAGTAAGTACTGAAATCTGGGAGCTTCCTCATCTGCTGAGGAGTTTAATTTACAAGTGCATGTGACAACTCAGGGACACCACACAAAACCAGGCTATGGTGAACAGACCATGCTCCTGGGTCTGTCTGGTGGCAGATGGATCAACCCAAAACCTTTCTCTGGTATTAGGTCAGAACAGGAGAACTTGTGAACATTGACCATAAGGGTTGAGATCCAAAAAAGTGTTTGGAAGCTTTTGGTGGTGAACATAGCAGTCTTGATCTTTGGGGTGGATGTGAAGGCTGGGGTCTGTAGGTGTGAGGATGACCCGTCTGCAGTAGGTGAGAATGAGATCCACCTCACACAGCTTGCCACCTGGCAACCTGCTACCTCAGCTAGAAGGGAACAGTGGAAACTGTGCATTTGCAGTCCTTGCTTTTCCTTGCTAAGGAAACACAAATGATGTGCTTCACCCTGAAGACTCTCGAGTTTTATTTTTCTGTAGCTAAGTGCATAATAATAATAACTGAAAGAGAGCAATTGTGACTTCTTTTGAAGTATAGCCAGGGAAGAGGAGGTCAACCATGTCCAGTTGTGCCCATGAGCTCAGCGTCGAGGGTAGCCACTGAGGCCACAGGAGACCTGCTTTTGGCTCTCCGCAGTGCCCTGAGGGGCTTCAAGCCCACCTCTTGAGTGCCTTAAACACCAGCCCAGGACAGGGAAACTTCAGTTCTCCCACTCTGAAACTCCTTGCTGTTGCTGGAAGTACTGTGCTGTTTGTAGGGTATGTAAGGGAGGGAGGGAGGGAGGAAGGAGGTCAGCTCTGTTCCCAAGGGAAAGGAGGGGAAATTAGGCCTTGGAGAACCAGAGAAACCTTTCTCCTACTGTTTGTACAGCCTCATCCAGAAAAGCAGAGAGAAATCCTGCCTCAAAATAGCATTGCAACTATCTCTCTTCCAGGATTTAAGGCATTTTTCTGTGATGTGAAAGGTGGGGGTTGTAAATCCCTTGGGTAAAAGAGGGTTATGAAGCCCTGTGTTATGGATGAGCTCTGTAACCCACAGGTAAGGCAACCACCCAGCTCCTTCAGCATTGCCTTTCTATATTGGTTCTGATTTGCTCTGCAGTGCAGTACGGCTTTGGTGAGGCCTGAGGATGCTCAAGGTGGACACCAGTAGTGCAACCAAGCCTGGATGCTGAGCTGGAGGTATACAGCAGTATAATGGGGTGCTCAGAGTGCTGTAGGGTGAGAAATCAAGATACCTACAGAGCTCTGCTGGCTGCGGGGTGGAGGGGCAGCTAAGCAGCAGTTTCCAGGAATGCCTGGTTGATGAAGGGAGGCATCATTAGCGTGTGCTCCATGGAGCCCTGCACCACTGAGCTGTCGGCCAGAGCCAGCCCGGTCCTGCTTTGGTTACAGATAGTGCCATAGAGCCAGGATTAAGCAAGCTGCTCGTTAATGATGTTTTACAGTTTTCTGGCTTAGATCCCTCAAAAGAGCTGACTGTCCAAATTGCCCTGGAAAAGTTTAGGTCCGATGACGGAGCCGGAGAGGCTGGAGAGGCCGGAGAGCCGTTGCTGTTTTCCTGGGTGCAGCGCACCCTGCCAGCTCTGGGAAGATAAACGATCCCTCTTGGCGGGGCTGCCTTCAATCTGGTGGGGCTGTGGCTCGGTCTGTAGTAACACTGCTGCTGTTGTTTGGGTTTTGGAGCCTCGCCTGGCACTACAGGGAGAATAATGAGTGATCAAGAAGTAACATCGGAACATTAATGCAAACTGCAATAAATACAGAGATGCATTATTAATGGCACATTAAAACCAAAAGGGCAAGAAGAGCAAATTGTATGTTGCCAGTACAACAGCTCTGCAGAAAAATGCCAGGGCTGTACCTTGGAAAAAAATTAATGCTCTGTAAAACGCTTCAGTACAGGGTTCTTCTGCTTTCTGTCACGCTGTATTTCCTCTGCCTGGGAGCCTGGATTGTTTCTGGAAGATGCAGAATTTGAGACGTGTTTTAGACCCAACAGCCTTGTGAATGTAAATAACGCTACGAACCAGGACCTCGGCCTCCCTTGGGAACCAGCTGCGCCTTCAGGAATTGTCTTCAATTTTGGTTAAAGCTGCAGAACTTAATTTTTTACAAGAGTGGAAGGACAGCGGAGTCTTAATTCCTCCTCTTGCCAAGCTCAGGCTGCACAGGAGCTTGAGGCTGGACCCACACTGGTGCCAAGAGAGGGGCAGCAGCAGGGAGTGCCTGTTTCAGCCCCTCTTTGCCCAAACATCAGGTCTGGAACAATGTTACATAATTTTACAGTAACTGAAGCTCAGACGGGAGCTCTCACACTTCGCCTCATGTTTTGGGGCCAGGCCAGGCCTCTGGGCAGGAGACTGTTGCTGAAACAGCTCTTTTAAGATGCTTATGCATTCACTTCTCCACCCACCAGGCTGCGGGTCTGCTCAGTTATGTCTGGTACAGGCAGATCACTACAAACTCATCTTCCTTCTACGAGATGGAGCTAATGCCCACACATGTGCTGCAACTCACCATGCCAGCAGCAAATCAGTGACACAAAGCATGTAGTGGGAGCATAGAAAGGATCTACTCCTTTTAACTTGACCCGTGTGGTCTTGTTGACTCAAATCTTTTCCACTGAGTGGTTCTGACTCGCTGAGTTAGCCCCTTGAAGCCAAGCCAGGCGCTGCCCCTGCAGGCTCTCAGATTTACCCTTCACTTGCAGAGGTTTCGCAGGCATTGCTTTAGCTTGCACAAACAGCTCTTGCAGCTGAAGCTCCAGCAAAGTCAGGCACAGCTCTGTCCAGCTTGACTTCATTCCTCCTTTGTGACCCCATCCCCCCAGTTTCCCAAGAGCCTTCTCTTTACTCGGTGGTGATCATTCTTTCCAAAAACCCACCATGGGGTTGCTCATCTTCCCTGTGGTTATTGTTGGCTTGCCCAAGTTGCTGGCTGGGCTGGTGCTATGGGGAGGAGGAGCATCGTGCCCCATGCTACTGCCAGGGAGGCAGAGGATGAGTGTGAGTTGCTGCTGTGCAGTGGTGGGGTGTGCCCTCTCTGCCCAAATGCCTCTCCTGCCCAGGCTGTGTGTCTCTCTGTTAATACTGAAATCAGCCCCTCCCTTCCTCAGCTGAGTGGCCTGTGAGCATAGAAAGTCCCTGCTCCTTCTTGGCTACAAATACCAGAGCTGACACCAGCTGTTTCTCTATTCTGCCTGGGGTAATTCCCTTGCTTCAAATTTAAGGAACTTAAATGACTTTTGTTTCATTTATTTTTCTTTTTTTTCTGCCAACATCTGTCATCCCAAACTGTTTCCACTCTAATCTATTTAAGGGAATGCATCTCTGCTGGTTCATTCTGGGAGTGGGATGGGAGACCAGCACGGGAAGCATATGGCTGATGGTGCATCCACAGAGCATAAAGCCAGGCTGGGATTCATCCATTGCAGCTAAACCCCAACATCACAGTGCAGGGATCTGCATTTCCCAGGGCCTCTCTGGCTGTGAATTTAAGTCAGCAGCTGGCACCTCATTCCATGCAGTCCTACAAAGCTATGCAAAGCAAACGCTTTCTCCTCCTGGGATTTGTGGGTATTTTTTAAAGACAATATTTAAAATGGAATTGAGTTTTCTTCCTGGAAATGCTGAGTTGTTCTGGGGAAGCAAATCTTTCTTCACTGCAGTGTAAGGAGTATGCACCAGGACTTGGACCCCAGAGTACTGCTTTGTCTGTGCAAGAACTGATGCTTTAAAATAAGGTTTCATAGATGAGAAAAGAGAAACGACAATGTGAGGAAAGCAAATGTCCTGAAGAGTTGATTTGACTTCAGTTTTTCACCTCGCTGGGTCATCAAAAAAACTCTCAAAAAACCTCAGAGCCTGATACATCAAACCAAGAGATAGGAGTTTTCCTGGCATAACAAAACCTGACATTTCATTTGCAGTCAACCAAAAGATTTCATCTGAGCTTTTGCTTGGTGGAGTTATTTATGATACTCACCATGTTTGAAGTGATTTTAGATGTGAAACAGTTTGTACCAGAATAAAACCAGCTGGTTTTCAACATCGGCAGTTCTCTCTGATTTTTTGTCTTAAGATTATCCTGCGTAGTCAGGGGGGGTGGACTCAATGATCTCCAGAGGTCCCTTCCAACCCCTACCATTCTATGATTCTATGGCTCTATGATTTTCTAAATCCTGCTTAAATTAGTGGGGGAGTCTTGTGAATAAGTAGGGGTTTATTCACTGTCTGATAAGCCATTTGAAAAATGTCTGGCTACAATTAAGTAAGGAAAACTTTTGATGGGTGCAAGCTTCTAGAGCTTAAGTTGCTTTGAAAAAGACAACTTGCCTTTCTCGAGACTATGAGTCCCTCCTGTCAAGCTGATAAAATCCATCTTTGTCAGGATCATTCAGAAATCCCATGCTTGAGCCAACCCCCCCACCAAGGCACTCCCAGCACGTCTTTTGCTTTCCAGAGTCAGAAGCAAATTCTGAGAGTCACCGTATCCTGCACATACCTGACAAAAACAAAGCATCAGCTCTACAGCATGACTCTGGTTTTCTAGAAAAGCTTCATGCAGCTTAAAAAAGGAGCTGTCAGACTTGATATGAAAGTGGCACAGATTTAGATGGGTATCTGTCAGAGTGTATTTACAGTGGACAGCAGGCTGAGAAATCCTGGATAAACACACCAAGTTAAGCAGTACCAAGGGGAGGGAGAAGGAGAAAGGACCAGTGAAATCCTGCCACTCCCATTAAAGCCAAGCCTGCTGGTTTTACTGGCTTCAAGGTGAGGTGAAGGTTACTGTGTCAGTGCCAAGCTTTTTCCACTAACGTCAGAAAAACACATCAGTGGTTGACCCTTATGTGCACTGGGGAGGAAAAGGACTTCTGAACTATGCATCTTTGCCGTGACAGAGCCTCTTGCCAGCCAGCCAGGAATTAATTACCTCCTTGTACGACTTGAAAATGCAACACAGTCTGCAGCAGCCAGCTGGGCTGCATTGCACAGGGACAATGTCACTATTTTTCTTGCTACATTATTTAGTGGCTGCTTCTGGTTAGCTGAAGATCTGGCACCACCTCATCAGGGCCATAGCATCAGGTCAGGACAGAGCATCTCCCTTCACTTCCATAGAATGGTTTGGGTTGGAAGTGACCTTTAAAGGTCATCTAGTCCCATCCCCCTGAATGGAGCAGGGACATCTTCAACTAGAGCAGGTTGCTCAGGGCCCCGTCCAACCTGACTTGGAATGTTTCCAGTGATGGGGCATCAATCACCTCTCTGGGCAACCTGTTCCACTCTGGGCTTGTTACAGGTTGATTTAATGCAATGAAGCTGGAGCAGCTCAAAGCTTCCACTAAGTGAAAGGGAAAAGCTGTGTGGTTAAGGCAAATGTTTTTAATGCTCACAAGATCTGGGCTCTGTTCCCAGCTCAAATGCAGATGTCTCATGATCTCAGACAAATCACATCACTCTGCCATGCATTGGCTGGGGGGGCCCTCACTGGCAATGAAGCTGATCCTTTAATATGGACACTTCACAGTGCCCTGTGAGATTTGCCGGCAGAAGCCACTGCTCCTAAATAAAGGTTAATAAACCTGCTCCTGACTGCACTTGCTGTCTGTTTTTGCTTCAATTCTGATCACCTCAAAGACTGTAGTGTTATTTTTACTAACTCTGAAAGCTCCATGCAGAGCTTGCTGGCACTTTTGAGTCAGTCCTTGGTTTAGCACCCTGTAAACCACAGTCATCCTTTTTTTTTTTTTTTTCTTTTCTTAGCATGGCAAGAGAAGAATTACGGTTAGGAAGCAGCCTCTCCAAACTGTACTTATTATATTGTCCTATTAAAGGCAGAAGATACCATAAACTTTTCTGTTTTCATCATGCACAAGTCCTCTGCTGTGCTGGTCCAAGTAAGAGAGTATTTTCTAGTGCAGAAGCTTTTTAGCATAAGGGTTCCTGGTCCACCTTCCTACCTTCTGTCCACAGGGAATCGTGAAAAAAACATCCAGACCCCAAGACGATGGATCCAAGGTCTGGGGCCTCCTGCCTCTTTGCATTTGCCATTCAATTTTGTGTCAGCTCAGAAAGCCTGCAGGGTGCCTGATGGTATTTCTACAAACCCTGGGAGCATGGCAGAGGACTCAGGCATTTTTTTTGGCACCACATGCATTAGTATCCTGCAGACTGCAGTCATCTTCTGCTCTGCTCTGCTCTGCTCTGCTCTGATGAGAAAAGCAATGTGTTTGGGAAGCACACAGCCCATCCAAATGCAGTTCCATCTGCCAGATAATCCCCTTCTGGGAGGGAGAGGTGTGATGATGCACCAAAGAGGTTTAACTCAATTCCCAGGCATCAATTACATTTTGTCTCCTTAGTATTTTACAGGCAATTACTCCTCACACTAAACCTTTCAAAAAGCAAAATACCCAGGAAGCAACCAAGCCCCTGAGGGAGAGGACCAGGGGAATATTTTTAGATTTCATCAGTCACCAGCTTAGATTTCTAGCAGAACCACGAGCCCTATCTACACCAATCGCTGTCTCACTGAAAACTTGACTTTGCATCACCTTGCAAGATGTTGGCTTAGATGACTTCTCTATTTTTCCTCAGCTTTAGCTGATGACTCCTATGTGGTGTGGAAAGCCCCCTGGCAGAAAGCACCTACCTCCAGAAAACAAGCCCCATGGCAAAAGCACTTATTTTGGACTTGTTTATAGGACCTGGGTAGTGACTAGGAGACAGGCTGCTGCTACAGCTGATGCTTTCCTGGGTGGGCTCTGCTGCATTGTGAGCATGTGGACATGGTAAACGTCCCCAGGGGCAAGGCTTCCCAGAACTAGCCTGGAATATCCCTGAGATGGACCCAATATGTTCTGCTAGATCACTGCCAGCAAATTCACCCCCTCCCCATCAATCCAGAGGGCACGGTCTTCCCAACCTAGGGCTTTTTTTGCTCCCTGTGACTTCTGCAGATGTTTTGTTCTTGCTCTCATGCCAGCTCAGAAGCCTCTTGCTGTTAGAAGCAGCAGTGCCCAAGCATTTCCCAAAGAATAGGACCAACTGCTAACATGAGCCCTAACCATCTAATTAATGTCTATGGAGATCTAGTCTATGGTGATCTAGTTAATGTCTATAAATACATAAGGGCTGGGTGTCAAGAAGGCAGGGACAACCTCTTTTCACTTGTGCCTTGTGATAGGATGAGGGGCAATGGATTCAAGCTGGAGTACAGGAAGGTCCACCTCAACATGAGGTTACAGAGTGGGTTGCAGAGAACTGGAACAGATTCCCTGAGAGGTTGTGGAGTCTTCTTCTCTGGAGACTTTCAAGGCCTGTCTGGGTGCGTTTCTGAGTGGTCTGCTCTAGTTTTGCCCTTCTCTGGCAGGGGGGTTGGACTCTCATCTTCGGAGGTCCCTTCCAACCCCTAACATTCTGTGATTCTGTGATTTTGCACATGGTTTAGTAAAAGGGTTTTCAGTGCTTTTCAGCCAGACACACACTGAGCATGGTGGTGTTGGCTCCTTGTACAGGCACACAAGTCTCGAGTCTGATTTGAAATGCAATGAGGATCAAAGCACATTTGCTGGCAGGCTGTTAAATGTTCAGCAGGTGCTAAAAGCTCCCTATTCACCTTTGGTTTCCTTCTCTGCAGTGGTACTTCGGGGAGTGGGTCCTAGCAGATGATTTGCTGGCACATGTTGGGAAGTTCCTTCAGGGCTGGTGTGGACAAGCTATAGAGGTGCGTGGTTTTGCCTAGTGCTGTCTGAGGAGAAACCTGGGTGCTGTTTTTGGCTGTGCTGTTGTAGGGTTGCCCTGAAGAGCTCTTGTGTGGCACAGCACAGGTCACCAAACCTCTGCCAAGATGTGGCCAGGTCCTGTGCATTGCCAGACTATGCTCAGCACCCACTGACTACTCTTTGTTCAGAAGTGTGTAAGGAGATAGGTGGTTGTGGGCAGCCCTGGCACCGCTTCACATGCTCCATCTGAGGGGCTTGGGGATGGCTGCACACTGCAGGTGGGAAGATGATGGCTGAAGATCATCCAGAAACAATATATTGGAGGTTTGGGGTTTTTCTGTCAGGACTATGCTATGCTCAAGTGTGAGCCAGTGCATATTTCCAGCACCTCTTTGATTACACCAGGAAGAATTTGGATAAGGATATGAGCTGTGTGGCTTTACTTGCCAACAGAGCATTTCCACAAGCCCATGAGCTCCAAACAGGATGTTTCCTTCCCCAAGGGGATCTGCGCAGCTAAGGCAGCCCTGTGATATCACAGTTAGTCCCAGTGTCTGGCAGCAAAGGAACTACAGCCTGTATGTATGATGTCCCTGCTCCCTGCAGGGGGGTTGGACTAGATGACCTTGAAGGGTCCCTTCCAACCTAAACCATTCTGTGATTCTCTGATCTGGTATCATTGCCTGGAGTTGTGACCCAAGTGCAGGACACAGCACTTGGCCTTGTAGTTCATACAATTGGCCTTGGCCCATCGATCCAGCCTGTACAAGTCCCTCTGCAGGGCCTTCTTACCCTCAAGCAGATCAATACCTCTGCCCACCTTGGTGCCATCTGCAAACTTACTGAGGGTGCATTCTATCTCTGCATCAAGATCACTGATAAAGATGTTAAACAGGAATGGCCCCAGTACTGAGCCCTGGGGAATACTACTTGTGACTGGTGTCAACTGGATTTAGGTCTATTCACCACCACTCTCTGGGCCTGGCTGGCCAGCCAGTGTTTTACCCAGCAGAACATGCACCCATCCAAGCCTTGAGCAGCCTGTTTCTCCAGGAGAATTCTGTGGGAGATGGTGTCAAAGGCTTTATGGAAGTCCAGGTAGACAACATCCACAGCCTTTCCCTCATCCACTAGGCAGGTCACCTGGTCACAGAGGAGATCAGGTTGGTAAAGCAGGACCTGCCTTCCATGAACCCATGCCAACTGGGCCTGAACCCTTAGTTGTCCCGTATGTGTGGTGGCACTCAAGATGATCTGCTCCATGACCTTCCCTGGCATTGAGGTCAGACTGACAGGTCTGTAGTTCTCCAGATTCTCCTTCTAGCCCTTCTTGTAGATGGGTGTCACATTCGCTAACCTCCAGTCCACTGAAACCTCCCTGGTCAGCCCAGACCGCTGATAAATGGTGGAAAGTGGTTTGGTGAACACTTCATCAGCTCCCTTGGCACTCTTGGGTGTAACCCATCCGGCCCCATAGACTTGTGTGTGTCTAAGTGGTGTGGCAGGTCGCTAACCATTTCCTCTTTAATTATGGAGGTTTGATTACTAGGTCATGTGGTGACAGGTACATCCTTTCAGAGATTTAATTCCTTAAAACTATTTGTTTTCCTTTTTGAAAGAGGAAGTTTCTTACTGTGATGGTTACTGTTAAGGACTTCAACATATGAACTCAGGTCATTTAAAGGCAGAAACCAAAGTAAACCAAAGTAAACCATCTTTAAGAAAACTTACAGTATTGGGTAGCCTCAGATTATGGATACCTAGGATTGTTATTACTAAAAATAAGGAAACACCTCATTTATTTAGTAGTAAAGAGATTGGAAGATGGAAAAAGACACAAGTAAATGAGTAGAAGGAAAGAATTAATGATCCAGGTTTCTGATAAGAAAATCCATGGATTTCTTTTTAATAGATCAATGGAAATCTATTCCTGAGATACCATAGGCCTTCAAAAAGAAAAAAAAAAGAAAAAGAAAAAATCAAATCATTAAGCTGGGTTGTAGCCATGGGTATATCAGAGATAGACCATGTCCTAGGCCACTTTTGTGACCATCAAACTCCTGCTGACAGTTTCAAAACAGTCAAGAGGTCCAGATATCCATTGCCTTCCCAAGCCCCTCCACCTTGTTCACCACACTTCTGGCTTCTGGCTGGGTGGGAGCTGCCAGGAAGGTGCCTTTCCCGGGTATGGATGATTTATTTCCTGCTGGAAAATCACACAGTGTAGATTTGAATGGCAAATGCTGTCATGGACCCCAGACATGAGCTCTGGAGTACACCATCAGGGGGAGAAAGTCAATGGCCACCCTTTCCATTCTCCCTTGCACTTGCTGAGAGAGCTGGATCCACTTGGCTCTCAGAGGTGGCCAGGACTTTGTACTCCAGTGTGAGGTGAGAGATTTAATAACTAAATGCTGTAAAAAAATGCCAGACCCTGAGGTGAGGTTTTACTGTCCAGAAAAAAACAAGACATGGGATTTACTTTGGAAATATTAGGGAGGGATGGTGATGAACACAATTCTGTCATTGTTCTTCATAGCTTTGGCCAGAGAGGGGAAAGCAGCATCTGGAGAACCCTGACTGAGGTGTCCTGAATTCCCAATGTCCCTGAACCCTGGTACCCCTGTGCAGCTGGTTCACCTGCTGCTGATTTGGCCTGAGCTGCTTTTCATGAATAAAAACCCCCAAGACCTGAACCTTTCTACCCCTTTATCAGAACTGGCTGAAATCACTTCTTAGACCTAAAACATGCCAGGGCTGGGGGCCAGGTCAGGGCCTGCAGAGGCTCTTTTTGAAGATGAAAGGCTTTAAAGTAGTGATGAAATTTTAATACTGGCTTAATGCAGGCCATCCTCTGGACCCTGCATAATATTTATGCATGACAATATACACATTTTTTGATGCATCAGTCCAACTTTTCATGAAAGATTGAGATGCAAATAATAGTTCTGATACGCAGATCAGAATAGGAGTGTTGGGCCCCATCGATCCAGCTTTAAACAAACTGCAGCTGTGCACATGCATAAAATTATGCATACAAATACAAATAAATAAAATCAGTCCACCCAGCAATGATGAAGTTAACTGTGGCCATCTCTTTGCAGAGCAAGAATAACTACTCATGCAAATAACCCCCCTGAAATTTGGCTTAACTCCTGCAAGCAGAATTGCTTTGACACTGTGGCTACGTTTGTGGTGTCTTTGCAAGGCTGTGAAAGAGCAGCTGTGAAGCAACCGAGACTGATGTCCCCACAGCACTGCACACATGCTTGTCTTTACACCCAGCTTGACAAACAGGCAGAGCGGGGACTTCTTGGAGAAACTAATGCTGCAGCTTTTCTGGCTCTTCTAAAGAGGAAAACCAGAGCCTTGAGTTGGAAAAGACACATCCCTGTGATGGAAAGCTATGGGAAATATGATTTATGAAGAGATTTAAATGTTGCAGCTGGGGGTGGAGAACAAGGCAATCCAACCACCAAGAGAGATAATAATCACACGGAAGTATTTTTCCCAAACACTTATTTGGCTGAGAATTCAAATCCACCCCAGTTCTGGGTTAAATAAATTAATTATTGACTATCTGTTAGGCAAGACTCCTTCTCCAGTCTACCTGCTTCCAGTGGAGGAACACACACCTTAAAAAACACACAAAGTCTGCCTGGGGAAATTCTGGTTTTCTCCCTTAAATCCAGCATTGATGTGAAATGCCCATCCAGAGAGGGACGGGTGCACCATGGCAGCGACCTCCCCCTTCCCCTGCTGCCTCTCAACCTCCCAGTGTGCCAGATGAATGAATTCCCCAATTCCATGTCCTTTTCTGCCCAGGTTTGGGTTTTTTTTTTGCTGTTCCAGTTAGTTGAATTCCCGTGTTCCTTTAGTAGGTTTTGTTGGATTTGCACCAGTAAAAA
>JANHFX010003943.1:0-33549 GCA_027560015.1 Chloroceryle amazona
AAAGTGCATTGTGCTCCGGCGTCCACCTTGGCTCGTCTCCACTCTTGCTTTAACCTAAACGACTTTGGTGTGGTTTTTTCGGCGCTGAACTGCGGGGCCGGTGGAAACCCCCCCGTCCCACCTGCTGGCTTTGCGGTTCTCCCACCCCACGCCGCGGCCGAACCGCCACTCACCCCGGCGGTGCGGTGCAGGGCGCGGTGCGCGGT
The DNA here is from genome assembly GCA_027560015.1 of Chloroceryle amazona. Taxonomy (NCBI): domain Eukaryota; kingdom Metazoa; phylum Chordata; class Aves; order Coraciiformes; family Cerylidae; genus Chloroceryle; species Chloroceryle amazona. The sequence goes on from JANHFX010003943.1 coordinate 207, forward strand.
GCGGTGCGGAGAGGCGAGGACACCGCGGCGCGTCTGGGAGGCGGCGGCTCAGTCCCCCCGGTCTTGTTTTCACTTCCGTCTCCCACCGCTCCTCCCCCGGCCCTGCCCAGCCCGGGAAGGCGCGAAAGCACCGCTCCCGGGCCGCCCGGGTTTTATTACTGAGTGGGTTTTTTCGGTAAGGAAATAGGCGCTTTTCCCCCCTTTGCTTTACGCGTAACTAACGCGATGCGCACCTGTGAAACGCGGGGGGACAGGGCTGCGGGTACCCGTCTGTGTGCCGGGGGTGCCTGTGCGGCTCCAGTCGGGGGCTGAGGGAAGGGGCTGCAGTACTGGGCGTGAAGGGGCGATGGCAAAGGGGCTCGGCCCCCCCGGGACAGCCCCTGCTGTATCCCATGCGCAATCTCCTCAGCACAGCCCCCGCTGCTGTCGCAGCCTCCAGCGGAGCGGAGCTTGCAGAGCAGCGGGAGGTTGCTGGATGTGATGGGGAGTGATGGGAGGAGTGGCAGCGAGAAGCTCACCTCCTGAAGTTTAGCAGAGTAGGGATCGGCAGCAAAGCAGAAGAGCTGTTCAAGCTAAAAGACAACGCTGGCACAGGAATAAATGGGTGTAAAGTGGCCATGAATAAATTCAGCTCAGAAATCAGGAGGGATTCACCAGCAAGGAGGAAAGGGAGATTTCTGGCACCGCTTCTCCCGAGGAGTGGGTGCAAGGTAACAAACCGGTTTGAAAGTGATGTTTGGTGAGATGATGTGACACGATGTGCTTGCCCGCAAGCGGAATCATTATATAACACAAAGAGTCAGTCAGGCAAGCCACAAGCTGGCAGAGTCCAAAGCAGGACAAACTCACTGGAGAGCCACGGCTGTGCCAGGCACTGCCACTGCCTCCCGTTTTGGAGGGGAGAAATGGGGCAAAGATGAAGCAGCAGCACCTCAGTTTCATGCTTAGCTGCACCTCGCAGCTAGGGGAGGCTTGAAGTTCCTGGCGTATTTCACATGCACTAAAAGTGATTACAAATAAAAATGTCTGTGGAAGAAACATGCATCTAATTAACAGTACCATTAGCACTGCCATTCAAAGGATTTCAATCCCCCCCTTCGAGCATGGAATTACTGTGGAGAGAGTGCAGAAAGCTTTCAGTTCTCATTTCTCACCAGCTGACACAATGCGCAGTCCTTAGGGATGGCCCATCCTCACTCTTCTGGCCCTTGCTTTGGTTGTCACCTGCACAGCTTGGAGCCTGAGTTTGGTCCTGCTGTGCCCGTGACCACATGGGCTACCCCAAGTAGCAGCCCCCAAGCCAGAGGTGATGCTGGGTGGGGTAGGAGCCCAGAGCCCCAGGTACCTGAGCGAGAATGAAACCAGAACCTGCCCAGTCCTCCAAGCCGTCGTTACCTGAACTTTAACATGGTGCCACTGAGCTGCACACCTTCTCAGTTGCCACGACTGGAACCAATGCATCCCAAACTGCATCTCAAAAATAAAAGCATCTAAGCCCCACTCTAACGTAGCTGAATGACTCTTGGAAATCTTTCTTCTTTACTCTGTTCTTTCCCTGTTAAGTATCTCTAATCAGGCAAAACTGAAAATCCCCTTTACACACAGACTATCACATGATTTTAATTCATAGAGGTAAAAATTCCCCAACAATGGGATTTTTCATTGTGTCGCAAGGGCCTTAGGTCACTCCCATGCTGGTTTATTTATTAGAGTAGGAAAAGCTTCAGGATCCCACTCCCCAACATGACTCACGTGACATCTCCAAGGTCAGAGTGTCCTTATTCTGACTGCTTGGGTAGCAATCTGCTCTCAGCTCTCCAGAGCACACGGCCTGTGGTCCTGCTTCATTCTGCACTTAGCCTGGAATACCAGATAACCACGAGTGAAAACACATCCTTTTCCACTCCAGTTCTCCAAAAGCCTTCAGCTTTTCTTGTTAGAAGAGTAGCTTGCCCGAGCCATCTGCACATGCAGCATCTCAAGAGCACGTTACATTAATTTCTCAGGACTGAAAGAGAACTTGCAGAGAGACTTGTGCAGCAAGTTTCAGCCTTGGCAAGCCTGCGTGTGCTCTGCACCATAGCCACCCATTGCAGCCCAGCCAGTGCCACTCCCAGACCAAAGCTGGCAGGCTCATCTTTAGGTCCATCATCACTTTTCTGCAGCGTGATCCGTTTGTGACAAATGAATCTGTTTCCCCTCCAAGGGACAGGGCACAGAAATTAGAGGCAACTCGTTAGTTTGAGATCTCTCCAGTCTTGGTCACTTTTCAAATATTTTCCTCTTTGAGGAAAAGCTTTTCACTGGAGCTGAATAGCGAAATAAGAGACAGTAAGTTGAGCAAGAAACCTCAGCAGCAGCCAGAACTGTGGCCTGCCTGTTCCTCCTACCACCACCGGATTTTAAGACAGAGCTTGCATTTTTCCCTCTGAGCGAGGAAGGAAGAAGTCTGGAAATTAATTAAATGCAGTAGTGAGCTAGCCATGCAGATACAGCCTATCTCAAAATTACTCAAGCACTTAAGTCTTGTTTAAATGCTAATGAAATGCCTCAGGTGCCAGATAATGGGCACTGCAAAACTCTTGACAGAGAATACCATCTGCGGTTGGGAAGTACAAAAAGGCACTCGTAAATGGAAAAAGCAGCCCATAAATTATGAACAGATTAACAACAAGCAGTAAAATGACTCTCAATTAAGCAGCAGTTAATTTAACATTAGCTTCCTGTGTTCTAAGGCACTGAACTACCATCTGTGCTTTTACTGCGCTGCTGCTTTCGCTTTCGGTTTTCTTGCAGAGGTAAAGTTAATGTGAATATTTACAGAGCTGGGTTCAGCATAAAGTAACCCTCTCCCTAGAGAGGTTAATGTGGGTATTGTCTACAGTTTAAGAGCTTACTTCCAGTTCCAAGATAGCTCTCTGGCCAAACAATGAAATGCATTTGACATGTTCCAAGTGTTTCTGAGAAGCAGGGGCTGCAGTCAGCTTTGGACAGAGCAAGCTGTTACTGTGAAGCCCAACCCGCCTCAAACTGCTATCACAGAAGTCCTCTATCTTTGTTTGTTGGCGTTTTGATTTGGTTTTGTTTTGTTGTTTTTTTTGTGTATGTGTTTGTTTTTTTCCTGACCCTGGTTTGGAAAGATACCCAGTACTGAATTACATCCTCTCCACACATCCTGTCCATCCACAGTTAGCCGAAAGACTTCCTCACGCAGGAGGAGTCAGCAGTGGGGCAGGGGGTCAGGATCAGGCCAGCTGGACGGCTACACCCACCCCATTCACTTGGTGTCAGCTTTGTCAGACAAAAAACCTCACGGTCAAGTTTACTCCTACTTATCACCTCTTCCCCCCCACCCTTATAGACCCCTGTTCTTCTTCTGCCTGTGTCAACCACCTTCACTTTTCATTAGCCCATTTTCCCCCAGACATGCTCTCTCACATTACTGCTGCTGTAGCTGTCACCCTCTCTCCCTGCAGTTCACTCATGTCAGTGGTCAGGCCACTTTCTAAGCCCATGGCTTTCATCAGGTTGAAACAGCATTGGTCTTCCCCCTTCAGACAGCCAGCTATTAAAGCTCTTAATATTATAAATTAATTTATTGTCTTTTTTATATGCTGATTTTTTTCTTGATTTTAGCTTATCAAGCCTTCATTAAATTTTTCTTTATTGGTGCTTCTCTTTTTAAAGAAAACATAATAGCTACTAACAAAATACTCCAAACTTATAATGCCCCCCAGAATCTTGGTAAATTGGGTAAACAAAGGAAATAAGTGTGTTATTACTGGGCTGCTTTGTAGTGATTGAGCAAACCCATCCAGAGAAGCTGTAAACTGGGTAAGTCTGGTTTATTCCCTCCTCGGGTAAAAGAAGGACCACCAGTGTGGAGGCCAAAGCCCGTGCTAGAGGTTAAACATTTCCTCCCTGAGAGTCAAAACCAATGAGACAGCAACTAAATCTTTCAATTCCAGGAAACATAAGAAGTCTTTTGAGGAACTCCAGGTTACATACTTAGCACGTTAAACATAGCCTGCGTTAGGGACTGAAACCGATCGGAAACCTCTCAGTACATCACAGCCTGTACAGCTTCATCCTCAGCCCCGCTGGGAAGCATTAGCCTCATTTTACAGATGGTATCCAGAGGCAATAAACATTCATACGTACAAAGAACCAACTGTCAGATAAAGAATTGAAACCAGTTCTTCCAAATTCCTGCTCAGCTCCCAACTACCAGATTACCCCCGCCCGAGCTCACATAGCCCTTTCTGCTTCTTCAACCACAGCAATGCATGGGAAGAAAAGATTTGCTTTTTAAATTCAGACTTTATATTTACAGTTCTTGACAGAGACAAGCATGTTACAGGCGTAACAGCTTTGATCATCCATGCTTTTCCCTCTTGAAGCAAGCCACCTGCTTCCATTTCCTTATCCTTAAGGTCAGGGAATGGTTAATGCAGCAATTTCTGGCTTGGTACAGTTTCATTCCAGTCCATCAGCTGTGCAGGAAGGGCTTGCTCCGTGACGTCTGTGAGCTACATGTGACATACACCATGAGCACCATTAAACTGGGTTTGGCAGGTAAACAGCCGAACGCTCAGAGCTCTCCTCGGGGTTACTTACATCAGTTGATGTCAAGGTGCAGCTTTGCCTATAATCTTTTCTGCAACAGATTGCCTTAGAGAGGCGGGGAGCGGGCGCAAGCTGCAGCACGAAGAGTGCTTGGCCGGGCAGGTCGGGAGCAGCCTGGCACATGGGTTTGGACAGACATTGCAGGAAGGGAGCGGGAGGCTTCCCGGTGTTATTCCCACCGGCACCGCTGATTGACACGAGCACGGTGAATTCCCAGAGCCTTCTTCCAAGGCAGGTCTGGTCTGCAGTTGAAGCGTGGGCTTGCAGTAGATGGCATCTGGGGCTTGGCCACCATGCCCCTGTGTCACCTTCACCAAGTGAAATCATTTCAGCCGGTTCACAGAACTAAACTGGTGCAAAGAAGAGAAAGTAGTCCCAACTGGTGAAATGCCAGTGCATCAGCAGGTCTAACACAACGTGCACGGGAGTATGGAGAGAAGAAAAAATAAAACCAACAGGGCTTTTCTACTGCATGGACTTAACTGACCTGGATTTTATAACTATTTAGGAAAACCCTTACAGAAACCTCTGCACACCTCTCTAGGCCTTTGTAACTACCTCTAGAGTTCCATATCCCGGGGGCTGTGGGGAGAAATCAGCCATAAGGGCAATAAGATCTGACTGAGAACACATCAAGGACATCTTATTGTAGCTGCTATCCAAAAAAAACCCCCAAACATTAAAACAGCGAATAGCTATTCCCACAGTAAATGAAATAGGTCTAATCTTTACTGACAGAGGAGGAAAAAAAAACCAACCCCACATCCAAAACCAACAAAAAATCCAACCAACCAAAAAACCAAATAAAATCCCCCAAAAACCCGATCACACCAGAGAAGCTTATCTTTATACATTAAGAATCTGAACCAAATTTACACACACCAGCAGCATATTTAGGTGTGAATTATATTACAATGATTTCTTTGTGCAAACGCCAGCTCCTTGTTGGCTTTGCAAGGTTGGCTGCCACGCAGAGCTGGATCTCACGGGCAGGAGAATGAAATCTGCATCGTGCCAGCATCTCTGGCTGAAATACCACAGATAAAGTGGGATGAGCAGGAAGGACAGAAGGGACCACTGGCACCTAAGAGCATCCTGCATCCCTAGCTGGCAATCAGGAACTGCCACCCCTCGATGCAGCCCCTGGGTGGATGCAGGGGTCACACAGACACAAACCATCACCAAGCCCAAGGCTTTCCATCCCAAGGTGCTACAGCATTTTTTTCCCCAATTGAATTTACAGCTTAAAAGTGTAAATTTTGTGCTTTTCTTGCCCCAGCTGTTCCCATCCGTGCCTCTGTCTGTCTTAATGACCAGCAACCTGCGTCTTATTTCCAGACTAAGTTTAGTCACAGACAAGTTTAAATAGTTCTTCTCCCTCACCGCTGTTTCGCTCCTGGGTATTTTTAGATGGAAACCATATCCCCCGTCAACCTTCATTTTCCTGGGCTGAACAAGTTGAGCTTGCCCTGCCTCCATTTGTAAGGAAAGATCATGGCACTCCTGGTGATCTCAGTAGCCTTTCTTTCCACCTGTTCCCATTTGTATTTTCCTTGGACACGAGACAACAAAATCACGTACAGCGTCCTGAGGACACCTTCCCGATGTCATCTTCTGTCATGGATTCAGTGTTTCCACTGAACATCTCATTTGACATGTCCCAGTATGACATTTCCTCCTTCTCCAGAGAAAATCACACTGGTGCTCCAGAGGTACCAGCGAGTTCCCCAGTTTATCTGGTTTTAACTTCTACTTTTCTTCCATTTTCAGCTTACTGATAACTAATCTCCATGTGTGCTTTTGTCATAGATGCTTCTGAATTTCACTTCATTGCATTTTCGTTCTTCCCATAACATTTTTCAGATCCATCTTCCTCCTGATAGAGCCTCCCACCTTTTTGTCATCCCCAAAAGTCAAACTTGTCATTTTTGTACATAGCTTACTGGTGAAAACGTTAAGTAGCAATGATTCCAAGACCTTTTAATTTTATAAGCACATATCTCTGTAATAAGATACATGTACATAAACTCCATTAAATACCTTCCTGCCTGGCACTTTTCATTGCAGCCTTCCCTGCTGCAGCCTTCCTGCTCAGCTCCCATAAAACCAACGTCCTTCAGCAGCCTAAGGACTGGAGCAGGACACCAGATGCTGTCCTAAAGGCCAGACAAATGGGATCCAACACATTCCTTTTGTTTACAGTCGCAGTGGTGAAGGAAGCTGGGAGGTTGGTCTGACACAAGCAGCCCTTGGCAAGCCCAGGAAGCCGTTCTGGGAGGAAAGCACGTATGCACTGTCTGTAGAGATGTTCAGACTGGAGCCAGCAGGAGTCAAAGGCCACTCAGAGGTCTGAATGAAGAAGTAAACAGAAAGGCAGTATTAAAATACAGGGTTCCATTCACAACGTCTCAGACACAAAACATTATCACGCCAGTGTTGCCAGGGCAGCAGAAGTAAAGAACTTACCAGTGTTGTAGAATAGTTTGGGTTGGAAGGGATCTTTAAAGGTCATCTAGTCCAACTCCTGCAATAAACAGGGACATCTTGCACTAGATCAGGTTGCTCAGAGCCCCATTGGTTTCCAAACAGGACAGGGAACAAAAGGAAGGTGGAGAAAACAGTATTTTAGGGTTTGTTTTCAACCGTTAGAGCAAGGGTAAAAAACTGTCTTGCACAGCTTAAAGGAAGAGGAAAAGAAAGCAAAAGCTGTTGTTGAGAGGCAAGTACCTCCCATCCCTGCTTCCTCCGAGCAAAGTGGTAGCCTAACATTGCTACATCAAAATCGTGGACACCCGAGTTGTTCTCCAAGAGCTTATTTACCATACCCACCTATGGAAAACCACATCAGCCAGCTCCTGCAGAGGAGGGACAATATACAACCGACCACAAGTGAAGCAGGACCTAATGCAGTTGGCTTTATGCGGTGCTTTGTGCAGTCCACAGCATCTGTGCAGCTGCAGGTGGGACATGTAGTCAGATGAATCAATCCAGGGATAAACAGGAGCTGACAGGACTTTGGAGGCATCTAGAGTGCCTGAAACGTATAAGCCAGGCACGGTCCTGCACTTTCCTTCTCTTTGTATGATGACAACCTTCCAAAGCACAGCGATACGATCTCCTCTTTCTCTAAGCTTTCATTTTAAAGACAATATGACAGCAACAGGAAGGTGGCATCAATCACCTTTGGCATGGTGTCCATGTCAAACGCACGACCCCGCTTGCACGGCAGTAGCTGTGGTGTCTGTGCTCCGTGATAGAGACAGAGAGGCTAATTAAAGCAACAGCTAGAAAGCTGGTGGAAGAGGGGAAAAACAAGTGAAAAATAAGAGTGGGAAAGAGCAAGTGTTTCAGGCACCACCCATTGCCTCTAAATTCATATTATTTCTAAAAATACAAAAGCAGAAAACCAGTAGGAAATGCTGATGCTGGTAGAAAACTTTCAGTAAATAAAGGGCCGTGCCAGTGGCCAGTGTAAAACTGAACCTCCTGAGCACCAGGATTGAATCAGCCAGCCATGGCCTAATGCCACTGCTCAGCTCCACCATCATCTTGACTGAAACTTCAGGGCCTATTAAAATCAAGTAGAAATTTTCTGTGGCTCCAGCTCCTAAGTTTAAAATTGGCACTGGGCTTTGTCTCGCGTTTCGCCTCTTCCCCAGCCCTGTAGCTCGATACCCCTTGTTAGCCTGCCCTGGATGGTTTCTGTCCATCTCTCTGGGGAACATTTGTCACCCGGGACCGCTCCAGCCCCTGCTTATTTTGCAGGGAAGGAATTTTGGCAGCAATTAGTTGAAGTGAGTTTCTGGACCTTCAGCCTGTTTGTTTGACCTCTGGAAGTAGGTGGCTAATTTAAGGACAATGGAAGCTGTCGCGTTACCTGTTTCCAACATGAAATCAATCAGGGGGGAGCAGGAGTGAAGTCAGACTTTCTGTTTTGATAAGAGGGTGGCCAAAGATCTCTGGAATGAGAGGCACTCAAGCAGCCACCCGGGCGCAGGGACGCCTGCTATTTATACACCCAGGGGCAGGGCTGGGGAACAAAGTGGCTCTTCTGCTCCCATTTTATTTTTATTTGCCCGAAACTGAAGGGGAAGGGCACAACTTTTATCATCCAGAAGCATGCACGGGCAACGGTTGTTTGTTTTGAGGGTTCTTTTCCATTTTTGGTTCAAAAAAAAAAGAGGGGTATCAGTGCAGCTTCATGTTATGTACATATAATAATATGTTTAAATATTGTCTGAGCTCTCAAAGCCAGAGTTACTCTAATGACAACCCTTCAAAAAAAAATAAAATTTATCCTGTATTCCTCGTGTGATGATGCTGCACCTTGTCTGTGGGCTGCAGATCAAAGAGAAGGCTGTTCCACTGGGGAACTGCTTGCCTGCCTGACACGGAGGGGCAGGGAGAGCAAAGCAGAACAGCTGAGAGACACACGAGGCAATGATCAGTTCGGATTTGATATGACAGGAGTCAAATTAACTGTGTTTCATAGAGGTTAATTCATGCACCAAACCACGTTTGGCACTTAGTTATGCACATATTTACATTTGAGGCAGATCCAAGTCATCACAAAGCTTGGGAATTGTCAAACCAACCCCCAGCCATAACTCACACTGCTTGCCTTTGAGGAAGGGAGCGGGAGCACTTCATTCAAAAATGGCCTTTTCCTGTTGACAGGGATAAGCCCCAAGAGAGTCCCATCCAATTCTCCTGTGCTAAATATGACAGAAAGAGAGTCTTTGGGAAAAGAAGCCCAGCACAAAACCCCAGGGAACACTAATTGTAAGCTTATTTTAAGCATCTTGCATGGTCTGAATAGTTTACAAGGCTGCTCTAGTTGCTGAGAAGTCAGAAGTCTTGGTAATAAAGACCCTTGGGAAACTGATCCATCAGTTTTACAAGTTTACAGTGCTGCTGGAAAAGGGCCAGCAAGCTGGTCCCTGGAAATGAATGAAATATTTCTGTATTACCTCATATAGCTTGCAACACCATAGTAGCTGAGGAACTCGCAAGCGCTACCGCATTCTGGTATCTGGATAAGCCAGGGAAGTGCAAGCAGAAGCTGCTATAAAAATAGTTTCACCTCTCTTTTGTGGGCATGGTTTCCATTACTCCTAACCTAGCAGGGGGGAAAAAAAATAATTAAAAAATAAATCTTCAAAAGCTTCCCCCACAGGTCACAACCCAGACCCTAAGCATGGAGCCCTTCCCCAGGCAGGTTGCTCTCCCATCCTCACAGCAGGCTGCTTCCAGGCTGGCTCTAGCAGGGCAGCAACGCCCACCTAACCTCAGTTCCAGAGTCTCAGTGGACTACTCAGTGGGCTAATGACAATTTTCTGGGGAGACAGAAGCAGGTTGAAGAATTACCAGCTTAGCCTCTACCTGCTGGTCTCCCCCAGCCCATAAAACTGTGTGGATGGAGACAACATGAACCAAGCACATAGCAGAGGACACTTGGGAGCCACAGGAGCTTTTCACTGATAGTTACATGACCTATAGCTTGAGCCCTCTCATGGATTATTACCATTATGTTCTATCTATATTTGCAAACAAAGGCATGGCTCCAACCCAGAGGCTTTTTGCAAAACAATTTGCTGCTCCTTCCTTCCCCCTCCACCTCCTCTTTTCCTTCCCTCTCCACCCATAAAATTTACATCCAGATTTACTTATCTCTCTTTAGCTGCCAGGAACGGCAGAAGTAAAATAAAATTGATGGTAGATTTCAGAAAACACCACACCATGTGTAACCATAAAACATTTTAAAATGCTTTAAGAACTTATTGCAAAGTAGCTGCTGTTAGAAGATGGAGAGAGGAGACAACTGCTGACTTAGAGAACAGAGGACACTTTCCATGTCTCACCAAAGCTTCTCCAAAAAAACCCCACAAAACTTCTATCCAGCTCTATTAATAAGAGGGAAAACAGCAGGAATAATTACTTCTTCCCTTTTTGCACAAATCAGAACTTGCCTGCGGAGAACAACACACCCCATCCCGCAGCCCTAACCTTACAGCCTCGGGCACTCTGCTTGAAATGCCTCATAAAGCAAACAAACCCTTCTGGAGGGAAACACCTCCTTATCTGTTCCAAGGAGAAAGGAAGAGGTAAAAGATGAGTGATGGCAGGAAACTGACATTTCATTCCAGTGACGAATTTTGACCAGCCTTTCATTCCAGTCACTGAAGATGCAAGGGCTTCAGATGACCACAAAGACAGGAATGAACGTACACAGCTCCTTGTAAGGAGGAGAGAAGCTCTCTTTCTGGCAAATAAATGTGTTTTCACTGTTGCTCAGTCATCAGCACCAGCAGACAGAGGGTGTGGACTGATGTTTTTTCTTTCTTTGGATCTGTCTAGCCAGACTTCTGCATAACTTCCCCCACCCTGCCTCACTGGTCTCTCTGCAAGGACTGGGGCTGTTCATCCGCACAGCCTGGTGTTCTGGCTGTGGGGTTTCCTGGGAAACAGCTGTGTCAGGAATGCCACAAGCCCTGCCTAGGTACAGCACCCAGCCAGGTGCTGGGGCAGCTCCCATCACCAGATCCAGCTCCTGGGAATAAAGCAGCCTTGGGCAAGGTGGGCATCCCTAAACTGGAGTTCCCAAATTTGTGGGCATCTCTAGCAGGTGGGGACTGTCACCAATGGCTTGAGATTGTGCTAGCAAGGTCTGACTCAAGGGCAAATGCACGGAGAAAAGGTGATCTTAACAGTCATACTAGTCATAAAACTACTACCTATTGTATGTGTTACCAGGAGTAACACACACTTGCCCTTTAATTGCTTTTGGATGACAGCTATTTTCAGAGAAGAAAGTCCTTGAACAACTTTGCATTCTCACTTCATCTTAAAAATTAGTAATATCAAACATAATTCTTGAACCACTTAAAATATCAGGAATAAAGGATTCATTTATGGCTTTTCCCCCTTCCCCCTGTCTTTGGGAATATCAGTTTCTCTAGCTAAGGTCAAGATACAGGATGTCTCATTCCAGTAGTGATCGTTCTTCACATTCAGGTTTAGCTAGGGTCAAGCCAGGCTCCTAGCCATCGGAATAAACTAAAAGGAAGAACTCAAACAAGCAGGAGTTCTAATAAAAGTAACATTGCATCAGGGGCACAAACTTGCTGGAACAGCTAAAGTCTGAAGACAGAGTCATGGATTTTGGCAAAGCACTGGCATGCTTTGATGAGGTCACCAAAGGTGTAAAGTGACCGCAAGACATTGTATTTGATTATCTCTTAGATTTATGGAGGATTTGCTTGCGTGGAAAGAATGTTTAGAATGATTGGCATACACAATTTGTGTAAGCTAACGGTGTTGGGATTTTATATGCAATTCTATTTATATACAAACTGGGGGTAGCTTTGCCTCTCGAGCTCAGCTTGTGCGTAGGCAGGGGGTGTGAGTCTTCTGCTGCTTGCACGTTCATTTGGACACATCCCCCCAGCAAATGCCAAACGATCCCACAGCAGAAGGGCAGCACTTTACTCCCACTTCAGACTGCTGAGCATCCAGTCAACAACTACCAGGGAATCATGAAATTGCTCTACTGAGATAGGATATTGGCCAGCAAGGAACAAAACAAGGGTTACTAATGGCCTTTATGGAATGGATGCAGAAGAATGTGTGTCTTTATTCTTGTAATAGCCCATCCAAGTGATGGAGGAGATTCAATGGAAGGGTAGCTGTAGACCCTTGGTGCTTTAGGAAACATCTCAGAGGCTCCGAGTGTTTATCTCTGCTCGCCCTCATGTTCCAGTTCCACTCAAATGTATGTTTGGGCCGTGTATGACTTATCCACAGATCTCCCACGGCTTGCAGTAAAAGCAAGAAAAAAATATTTATTTTAAGGCATGAAGGGAACTGGGTGGAGTTACTTTGCTGATGTCAAGTTACAAGCTGGCTTCCAAAGGACAATGATCTCTTCCCAAGGTCTCCCTACCAGCCAGACCCAAGGTCTGGTGAACACAAAAAAGGATTGGACAAATTCCTCCCTTTCCCCACGGGTGTTCCTCAAAAACAGACCTTGAGCACCTTTATAGGTGACCCTGTGCAGAAGAGTAAAGCTGCTCCTAAAGTAACCACCCCATCATATCTCAGCAGGAGCAGAGGAACAGCGGCAAAGGACCCACCACAAACATCTCCTAAAGTAGGAACTTTCCTACTTTAGAAGCAGGGATTGCTTACTAGAAAAATGGTGAGAAAGGAGGAGGATCATGCCATAGGACTTGGAGATTTTGTCTTCTTTTTAAATGCTAGAGGAAGCAGTTTCACAAGGATGGAAACAACATCACTGGGGAAAGGGAAGCAGACTGAGGATGGAAAAGCAGATGAGAATCAGAGAAACAAAGCCTCTTACCTGCATGCTGAATGTGGGGGTGGAGGAGAAGACATCTCAGGGCTTGTGGGTGAGTATGTTGGATGCACTCCACTGTCTGTTGCTCTCCAGCTGGGAAACCTGAGTGAGAAGCAACCCCATCATCCCTGTGGAATCCTCTTGTTCAGAGCAATAGAAGTTCTGAAAAGTTTATTTTCCATACATTCAAAGGAGGAAAAAACCCAAACAAACCACAAAGAGCTGAGAAAAGGCTGAGCTAATGCATCCTATAGGTCCAATGCATCCTATAGGTCCAATGCATCCTATAAATTCACCATAGTTCTTGTGCATCTCTTGTTGCCAGAGTGATTTGTAAGGCACGTTGTTAGTTCAGGACTATTTTGAGAGCTGAACTGGAGGCAGAGATAGGGGCAAAGACATGAAAAGCTGACCAGCTCTACAACACATGACAAAAAGCAAGCAGTGAAGCCTGAATTTTTTCCAATCCCTCATTCTCCAGAAGCACTGACCTTCTCCCAAAATTTACTCGGTGTTCAGTTGCAGTCACCTTGAGAGCCACATTGCCCACCTTCCCTCTGGCTTTGTCATGTGTAGCCAGCACTCAGCACCACTCCTGGCTGAGAACTACCAACCAGGGTGGAAAAGTGAAGCAGCCTATGGGGAAAAGCCCATTTCTTCAGGAGATGGAGAGGAAAACCTGTAGTTTGGAAAGTATTTTAGTTAGGAAGTAGCTACAGAAGCTGGTTGCTCCCTGCAGCCTGTGACACAGGATCATGTCAGCTAGCACTGCTCCACATAGCACTCCCTTTCCTGACAGGGTCAACCGAAAGCCTACTTCTCTACTTACCCATAATACAAATTATTTTATCATTTACAACTCTCCAAGCTTTATTTTGCCAATTTCTACTTACAGCAGCATTCTCTCCCACAGATGCTGCCATCTCCTCTGCTTACAGCTAATTCCTCATGTGCTGCAATTTCCTGAACGGCTTCTTGTTTTTTCATGAGTTAAGTGTATTCTTACTGTCTAATCCAGGATTTGTGCTGGTCAGCTAAGGGCAACTGGACTAGGCCATACATTTACTTCCCAGACTCTGTGAAGAGAGTCTGCTTTAGTTTCGCAGATGCTACATCAGTTTTAGCTTAAATATAGATCTTTGTTTTTAGAGATGCTGCCACTTGAGCCACATTCTTTTTATAGAGGGAGTGTGAGATATTGCTGAAGCTGGTGGGGGAGGATAAAAAGGTTCTGTTCTAGCCCAGAGCACACACAGAGTCTTGTGAAATGTGATGTTATAGAGGCTTCTGAACCTAAATCATGACCAGACTGCGTAGGTGCTGGGATTTGGAAGTCTCCAGTGCCACTACAGCTGACACCTGCAAGAACTGAGAATTTGGAGCATCTGTAGTGAGTTTAATCCCTCGACACAAACAGATGAAACTCCCTCATTCCCAGCAGCTCAGAGAGTGGATCCTCAAAAAAAGAAAATAAAAATCCTAGCTATCCAGACTGTACTGAAGAATCCTCTTCTATTTAGTATTAATAGTGCACATACATGTCTAGGAAAAGCAGTGGAAAACAGATAAAATGACTTTGCATTTCTTGGAGTTTCTCTCTTTCTGGCTGCCACCTCATCCTATTAATCTTAGCACCAGAGTTGACCAAGAGGGAGAGAAAAAGAGAAAGTATCATTATCTAGAAGGAAAAAAGTGGCCACCCTCTCAAAAATTTGCCCCCTTTCTTCTCTGGGGTTTGGAGGACTCATCAGGGGACAGTGAAGTCAGTGCAGAGGCAAAAGGAGGGGTTTTTCCTCCTGCCTGAGGAGTTTTAACCTCTTTGAAAGGTGCTGAGGAAGCTGAAGCTCCTTGGATGTGTCTCTGTTCTTGGGATTTTTGTGTTTGGTGTTTATTTGTTGTCATTGTTTTGGGGTTTGTTTGTTTTAATCACTTTCTTCAGAAGTTTCTGGCCTTCTTTGAAAGTTCCTCTCAGACCAGGAGGCTGAAATGTGCAGGTGCACTACCTTTTACATCTCAATGACAGCCAATAACCTCTCAGAGCAACAAGGCAGTTCCCATTTTATTTTAGAGATGGAGTATTGCAACGGGGAGAGATTCATGCAGAGAGAAGGGCGAGCAACGGAGAGAAGAGGAAAAATAAATCCTCAATAAGATCTAGCTGATAACTAAAAAAACCAAACCAACCAACCACAAACAAAGGAAAAAGTCTGTTTCACTTGATGTTTTAATAATGTTTTCATTCTTCATAAAAGTAGCTTTTAAAAAAAATAGCTTTCTATGCATGTAATGAAACCTAATCCTGATGTGGTTTTTGCTGGACAACCTGAACTCTTGGCTAGACTTGTCTGGGATGGGGATTTCAGAGACTCTTCCTGGCTTTCCTGTAAGAATGCCTCAAGATCCTGAGCAACTTCTCTATCAAGAGCATTGCTCCGGCTTCTCAAATGCAGATGTTACTGATGGAAAAAGAAACCTCACTGATGACACCTAGTGTTTTCCCAAATCACAGCTGAAGAGACTTCTCTAAGGGGTACCCAAGAGGCCTCCCCTCCCACGGGTGGCCCTGGGAGGAGAGTATCAGTGGGTGAAGATGCAGTCTGTGCCCCAGGGCTTGCTCGTCCACAGCTCTGTCCATAAAGAATAGCTACTGAAACACTTTGCTGCCATCACATCAGCAGGAAGGAAGATTGAACCCCAAGGAATTCACATCTGCTGACAAAACCCCACCAATTACAGGCTTTGCTACTTCTCCAGCAACGTGGTAACCAGTTCTTCCACAGAACGTTGGTGCCAGGAGGTTTGTGCCAGTAAGAAGCAAATCACAGCCTTGGATACAAAACATGCAACTTCCAAGTGGACCACGCTTGCTGTAAACCCATAACAGCATCTGATAAGAAGAGCCCTTGGAGAGGCAAGAAGTGGCTTCTACAGGTCTTTAGCAGGAGAAATGGACCTCTGTATAAGAAAAGAAACTTCTCTTACTACTAGTTTGAAGCAGCAGCAGCTATAATGGATTTAAGTGACCACTTCTAGCAGCAAGTGTACAACTCTGTTTCCTGACAGGGACTATTAGCAGCTGTACAATAGCACAGCGGGAAAAAAATTGGAGTCAGACTTCTCTGCTGATGTGAAGCACTCAACATCAGTATTATGCCATGAAGTCAAAAAGCAGAGCTAGGAAAAAGGTAGCTGGGATGTAAACCCATCGTACAGGAGTCCTGCTGGTTCCTGCCAAGTGGCAAATGGAAGATTTTGCTGGTGGGGAGGAGCATGGTGTAAAGAACCACACATCTTTGTTCCCATCTCCCTGCTTTGGGCAGGCAGAAAAACAGCTGAAGCAACTGAGAGGATCATAAAAGAATGAAAGAGCGAATGAGTTTGCCCCAAATCTCTTAATCCTCACACACCAGCCCAAACAAACAGGACCGGTCACATGCATCACAAAAGGCCAGCACCCAGACTAATTCCTGCAGTTACAGACAGAGGATAAAGCTTTACAAACTTCTTTAAAAACAAAAAACAACCCCCAGTATGTTTTTCAAGCATAAGAAAAAAAAGCACAGAGGCTGGAACGGGGAAAAGAGAAAATTTGTCTTTGCCTTGCCCTGCTGCACACAGCATCCTGCAAAATTCAGCTCAGGTCTATAGATCTTGAAGGCGAACGAAGAAAGAGAGAGAATTCACACATGGGAATGGAGATGCTGAGAATAAATCAGCAGAGACGTTTCAATAGAGGTACGAGGCTGGCAGAGCAATGCATTAGCACAGCCTCTATTTAACAAATGAATCCTCAGGGCAGCATATTTCTGGGAAAGCTGTTGGTCATTCCTTTCTCACCACTCCCCTGCACCCCGAGTGAAGCGATGACTGAGTATTTACAGCCTGGCCGTGTCAGGGGGTTGACAGTCCTGCTGATTTAAAGCATGGTTCTACTAGGAAAAGCAACTCTGTGAACGATAACCTTGTGGGTTTCTATTTATTGTGTCTCACTGATTTTTCAGTTCAAGTGAAGTAGGAAAAAAATAATAGAATAAATAAAATTATACATAACTCAGCCAGATGAGTTCTTTCTTGTTTACCCACCAATGGCAATCTGCAACCCATGGGTTAAGCTCTGTCTTTTTTCATAGCTGAGCAAACCCAAACTAAAAGGCTCAGTGTAGCATTTACCCTCTTGCCATTTAAGTGGAAGAAATGCCTCCCTCCAGACCTCCCTTCCCTGCAAAGTTCACTCCTCCTTGGCAGCCAGGTGCCCTGAAGCCATTCTTCAAAGAGAAGCTCCAGGCTGTACACCCCCAGGCAGCAGAGGAGGGAGCAGGAGGTGTTATACCTGCTCATTTCTTTCTCATTGTAGAGAAAAGTGAACTTCAGGCACAATTTTTGTGAATGCATTCCCATCTACTATTTTTTTCCAAGCTCTCTTCTCCACCCAAAACTGTCCTGTACAATTGACATGCCTGTGGTTCTTTTACCTTAGTCCTACCCTGCAAGCTATATATGTTGCATGGCAACATAAATCATTAATAACTCCATCAGAGTAAGTGGAACCATTCCAGTAGAAGAAAAAAAGGAAAAACCAGTCCAATTCCCCCCCACCACCACTAATCCAGCCCATCTGTTCTCCATTTTCTTTCCTGTTTGGGAAATAGCCACTGAGTATCCAATAGTGGATATAATGTATTGGAAGAGAAAGTAACCAGGCAGCTTAGTTCAGCTGCTCAATGATGAAAGGCCCTCAGCACTTCAAGACTGCCTCTCAATTTGTTCTTGATCAAACCCTAAAGGGGCTGAGATTTCATGGACCAGAGCTGGCCACAGAAATTTGTTTTGTGTTTCTTTTATTCCATTTTTTGCATGAAAAGAATGAATGCAGAAAACTCTGTTCTGATGAGATTTTTTCAGCTTTTTCCTCCATTAAAGCAGAAAAAGCTGGATTTTCTGCTGCGTTCTTCCCTCCTGCTTGTCCCCTTTGATTTGCTACGTGGCCGAGAGATCTTTTTCCATCAGCTCGCTTTGTTACGCGGCAGCTTTTCAAAGTTTGGCTGTATTTAGGAAAGGACTGGAAAACAGCAAGAGGGGAAAACTTAAAAATAAAAGGGAGACCTGCCAAGCCATGGATGGAACCGACTCCGTTACCTTCAGTGAGGAAGCATGGAAACCAAGGAAGAATGCTTTTAAGATGTTAATACTTCCTTTAGAAGCATTTCATGAGAACTGGGAGACAAACAGTCCATATAAAGCAAAGCTTTACCATGTTGAAGGAATTTAAGATCTGCTTTCTCACAGGAAGCTGAACTCAAACTTTGACCTTCAGTTTCTCCATCTCTCAGCTTTAGGTAACAGGATCCTGAGACAGCCTTGGAGCAATGTTTCTGTTTTTACCAGTTAAAAATGGAAAAGAAGGGGGGCCCCGGTAATCCCCAAGGGAAGAATGCTTCTCTCTGGGCAATATGCTTGAATAACAGTTTGTATGTATATAAACTATATATATTCATCCTGGAAGAGCACAGAACCGGCAATTTGATTTCAACTTCTACTTGCTTGTGCTCAGTTTGCATTGAGGGTGCATGGCCCTTAACTGTTCTCCTGCCTGGCAGAACACAGGAGACTAGGAAGAGTGGCAAACATCACTTCAAGAACACCTGGCTTTGGAAGACTGATTGCTCTTCAATTATCACATAGCTCTTTTCCTGATAAACTCCCTTGTGTCTCTGAACTCAACTAATGGTGACCTACAGTCTCTCCAAGAAAAGACCCTGAAAGCAACTAGTGGAAAAATAAGTATTATTAACAGTTACATTTTCTACACCCAGCTGCTTTAATAGCAACCCTGGTGCCATTATCTCCTAGCAGCATGATGGGCAGCCACACATCCTGATCAGATGGGCATTTTTTTACTGCACTGAAGAATCAGCTCTTGAGAGCAGACAAATAGAGAGGCAGAGCATCCTTTCTGTCGTTTTATGGTGTCTGTCCCCTCCTCATTACTGCCAGCATAGTTGCCATTGGTGATTCAACCACACATTAACACCACCAACAACAGGGGAACAGCATCTTAAGTGGCAAGAAAGCCTGGGCAAAGCACATCAATTACTGGGAATCAGAACATGCCAACCAAGGAGAATCTTGATTAAAGCTTTAATTGCTTGTACCTCTCACACTTACTAACCTATTAGCAGCTTCCTACATTACTGTTAGTATTTCAAAGGTGAGCTTTCAAAGGCCACAGCAGAAAAAAAAATGGTATTTTCCTCATAGAATTTTATAATTTTCATGAGCATTTTCTCCCAAACTGCTTTGTAGCAGCAAGGCTGTTAGAAGCCAGATCTGTCCTTCTTGCTGGCTACAGCAGAAGTGATCACCAGCAGTGACTTTGCAGAAGAAATTCAACTCACCTGTTACCTGCAGCTCTAGCAACTGAAGATCTCTTATTTTTCACCCGGCAGCAAATACCAAGTAGTTCTGAATCCAGATGTAAATAACATCCAAGTGCTTTAAGTACTAAAACCCACAGGACAGACTGGAAAACAGTGCTAGAGATTTTTTTCCAGGCCTTATGGTTGTATCTTATGAGCATGCAAGACTGAAGAAAGCCCTACAGCTCTTCAGTATCTCCCCCACTAACAAAAGCGGCTGAGAAACCCCATGAATGCCTCTTGCACAACAGAAAAGCAGCTCAACTACAGATGTGTACTGAAGGTTTTCTCCTGGGAAAACAGCCCTGGAGTCTCTAGGCATCCTTTTTGCCATGCCCCAGGGAGATAAATCTAGACTGGGAGGAGGAAGGAGAGAGGCACTGCAAGACCTGTGGAACTGACACAGCATCAGAAGCTCCCCTTGCTGCCTGCATTGGGCCATTGTGGAGGGGCTGCTGGGGCAGAGGGGGTTATGACAACCACCAGTCCATAGTAAAGTGGCCTACAGCAGGTTGCTCAGCCCAGCAGAACACCAAAGGGAAACCAGTCCCTCCAACAGCTTCCCTCTCGTTGCACCAGTTGAGCATGTACGTGTGTACATACGCAGCATTTAAAAAGCACGACCTTAGACCACTGCCTGCTGGAGGGATGCTACCTGCAGTCACATTATCCACCCCTGTAAATCTGCCTGCTCTTTTCACTCTTTCTTTACAGCATATCTGAAAGTTTTCTCACTTGCCACACCTTATTTTCCTCACACTAAGATATTCCATTAATCACTTCTTGTAAGAACTCCGAGAAATAAAAGGAACCATTACCTGACTCAGAGCTGCTCTTCCAAACCCTTCCTGTGCAGGAGGGCCCCTCCCAGCCCCATTTTATAAGGGGAAGCAAAATCACTCGGGTGTTGCCTGATGTTAACTGGAGACTCCTGCCATGGTGGCAGAGCTACAGCAGAACAGTGTTTGAAAGAAAGGCTCGGGAGCTGAAACCAGCTGTGAATTGTTTTCCAAGTTACCCCGCTGTGCCATTTTTAGATGGCTCTCACCCTGCCTCCCTTTATTCTCCTCTTCCTTCTTCCCTGCTGTATTCTCATTCACTGTTCCCTTCTCTGCAGTTCTTCCAAGTTTCAGCTCACACCACTAAAATTTTCTCACTTGCTTCTTGGTCCAAACATTTCATGCTTTAAGTTGCCAACACCTCAGCCTCTCCCCCTAAAGCAGCGTGCCTCCGCTATACAGTAGCCTTCAGCTCTACCATAGCTTTCAGTTCCATAGCATATTCATCTTTAGAATTAATTTCCAGAAGGCAATGAGCTCTGCTGCTTTTCCTCTGGCCTGATTTGCCAGACACTTTCTCGTTATGTCACTCAGATTCAATTTCACTTTCCTTCGGAATAAATATTGCTGCAGATACCTAACGCTTTCCCTCTGCTATATAAAAATAGAGAGACCTTTCAACCACTTCTCAAAAACTCTCCTGCAGTTCCTGTGTAATACAACGGGAACATTTGCAGCGAGCGTTTCTGGTTTCTCCCCAAACTCCCAACCAATTGCTCGCGTTTAGATGACCGGAGCCTAGCCCTTCGTTATTAATGCAGCAAGAAGTGTTTCCATTCACTCCGGTGCCCAGGAGCTGGATATAGCCCCTGCGTCACCCGAAATCGAAGAGCACCCCTGTGGCATGTGGCACAGGACATTCCTGGCAGCTGCTGGCCACTGCCTCCTCTTTACTGTGCTTGTTTCCTCCCAGTGCTTTAGAGCGGCACGAAAATAAAAGGTTATAGTTTAAAATGATATCGCTGCTTCAGATCATAACATAACGTGGCTTTCCCTGGGTAATGCAGCTAAAGAGCCTTACAGCTTCCCGTGTTCTCTACCTGTAAACCAGCTTTCACTGCTCCCCTCTTTTCCAGCTGGTGGAACTGGAAAAAAATGTTTTTACTGGCAAAGTAAACAGAGGTGTGGAGACATCCATGATGAACTCCGTGTGGAGGAGCTCAGTGGGGTGTACACAGCCAGAGGTTCAGGACTGATACAAAAATCCCTACATCAATCATAAGGAATTTTTATAAGACCTGAAATACTCTTGGTGTGGAAGGGCAGAGACTAAGGCCAAGGTCCTGCCTGTCGCAGGCAGCCTTTGCAGACAGCCGGGTGATGCACAGGTGGGTGAGGTTGGGAGGCACCTTAAAGATCACCCAGTTCCATCCCCCCTGCCATGGCAGGGACACCTCCCACTAAATCAAGTTGCTCCAAGCCCCATCCAACCTGGCCTTGAACATTTCCAGGGAGGGGCCATCCACCACTTCTCTGGAAAACCTGTTCCAGTGCCTCACCACCCTCATAATAAAAAAAATATTGCTTCTATCTAATCTAAATCCACCCTCTTTCAGATTAAAGCCATTACCCCTTGTCCTGTTGCTACATGCACTTGTAAAATGTCCCTCTCCAGCTTTCTTAAAGGTCCCCTTTAAGTACTGGAAGGCTGCTCTAAGGTCTCCCTGGACAATGCCCATGTAGCCACCGCTGCAACAACCTGGCTAGAAGCTTTAGCCAGGAAGAACAGCATCTGGAGAAGAGATGCTCATTAAAAAGGCTGTTACTTCATCTAATGAATTCCAGGAAAATGCGTTTGTATTTTGATTATGGGTGTTCAGAGTGGGAACAGCTAGTACAGCACTTGAGATAAGGAAGAGGCCAGATAGACTCAAATAGCAAAGCTTAGTATGACTTCTTATGCCGTTGTCTGCTCTACATCATCGTGAGGTCTGCGTGTCTCAGCCAGCTAAAAATAGAGCAGCCTCCCCCCGCCTTTCTCTGCGTCCAGCCTGTGGGAGGAAAGACTTGACTCACTCACTTGTGTTTGGGTGAGCCCCGTGAACTGTATCAGCACAGGGCAAGGAGGGTCACAGAATCACAGGATGAGTCACAGCATGGTAGGGGTTGGAAGGGACCTCTGGAGATCATCGAGTGCAACCCCCCTGCCAGAGCAGGACAGAACTAGAGCAGATCACTCAGAAATGCATCCAGACAGGGCTTGGAAGTCTCCAGAGGAGACTCCACAACCTCTCTGGGGACTCTGTTCCAGTGCTCTGTGACCCTTGCAGGAAAGAAGTGCTGAAGGTCACTCCCTGAGCTGCAGCAGACAGACAGAGAAAATACATTCACCCAAGTTATTAGCTGACCCAAATGGACCAGAGGCTGCCACTGGGCAGTGTCTCTCCTCCATGCCCTGGCCCTGGAGACACGTACACCTCCTGCTGAGGCACCCCATGCTCCCAGCCACTCTGGGCTGCAGAGAGACAGCTGAGGCTTATAGCTGCTTACCTTCTTTGGGGGGGGTTGAGGCGGTGGAGGGGTTGCTACACCAAAAATAGACCGTGGCTTTTCCTTGTTCTCCTGTCTGTAAGCCTAAGGGAGGTGACGCCGGCCAGCGGTGGTGGCTCTGGCAGGACACGCTGCACTGGTGGAGGCAGGATGGGCACTGGGGATGACAGTGTTCCTCGTGCTTTGCCAGGGCAGTAGAAGGATGTTTAGGCAGATGTGCTGCACATCCTCATCCTTATGCCACCATCAGCTGTTTCCTTTCAAAGACAATAGAAGCATAATATTGATTTTCAGACAGGACGTCCCACGCAGCACACTCAGGAGATGCTGGGACTTTCACTGTCATTGATGAAGGTTTATAAGACAGAGCCTAGAAGGTTCAGCTACTATACAAAAAAGCAAACACCCTATGGGCTGGAACAGCAGCATAGTTTTTCTATTCAACGTATTTCCAAACTGGTTATTACAAAGAAGTTATATTTTTGGGGGTGAGAAGATGTGGAAGCCCTTAGAAATACCATTTTTATATGAATTTCTGGTTACTGCCATGAGGCAATATGAATCCAGTGCCTGCTATTTAGCTGTGTGTCCTAGAGCAGCTCCCAGGCACTCATTCTGGTGACCAGTTTAGCTGTGTGTTTGCATTCATCGTGGAAATTCACTGTATTATACAGGGAGAAATAGGGTTGAGATCACAGCTGTCGCATTGTTTGAGTCTAGGGCTTCGTTTGCATTTTTGGTGTCATACCCAGAGCTGAAAACCAAGCTTTTTAGTGATTTTTTGACCACGTGGTGCAGTCAGGGAGGGTGGAGGGGCTGGAGTCTGGACTTGGGCTGGGGAGAGAAGGAGACTGCCACAATGCTGGTCCCATCTGGGCACACGTTCACACGTTGTCCCAGCCTCTGCTAATGTTAAATGAGGATAATTACATTTTCCTCACTCCCAGAAGAGTTGGAAGACAGCCTGTTAATAAGTTATTCCCAAAGTGCTTGCCAGCTGCTTAAATAGTCTGTAAATATTTTGCAGACACTCTAACTGCAAGCACATCACATTTTTGCTCCAAGTTTTTCAGGCTTTTTCCCAACTTCCCAGCAATGCTGTCAGCAGAGCAGGCAGAGGGCAGAGGCACACTGGGGTGGGAGAGAAGCGGGCAAGAGTCCAGACCAGGACATCCAGGGGCAAGAATGAGGAGAAATGACCCAGGATATTGGTCATTCTGGGATGAGCAACCAAAGCAGCTTTGCAGTTTGCCTGTGGTATCCTGTGGCTTCCCTGCTGTGGCAGTGGGATGGAGCTCCTGGGTTCAGGTGGATGGAAGGGGACCCCTCAGCTGGGAGAGGACACCATCGGTGGAGATGCTGCTGCTTCAGAGGGGTTCCAGTTGCCCATCAGGCAACTGCCATCTGCTCGCTCACACCCTACGAGAACTGGAGAGCACCAAATGCAATTACTGGGTGTTGCCTCAAAACAAGCAAAGGGAGATTGTTCTCCCTCAACTACAGGTAAACCGCAGAGCCCAGGGGGTGTTTCGGCAGTTAGGCTTTTGCACGAATCCCAGAAGCAATTCCCTAAATCCACAGAAGAAAAAGAGGTGTGTGAAAGCTTAATAAATACAATTACTGGCATAGAAGTGCTGAAGGCTGGGAGAGCATAACATAAAAGTATTGGTACCTGTTTTGCTTCTCTACCTAGACACTTCTTGTTGGTCACTGTTGGAGACAAAATATTAAATCAGCTGGACCCATGATCGGAGTCTATATGATTTGATTTGTTTTTTCATTTTTGTGTGGAAAAAAAAGCGATGTTTCTGTCTCTTCAGGCTAGAGAGCAAAGCCTGAAAAGGTGGTCAGGAGTCGTAAAGTTCCCTGGGGTATCCTCTGGTTTTTACCCAGTTTCATGCTTATTTTAGAGCCTGGCTGCTGGTTTGCATTAACCTGTCCTGAGTCTCCCTGTGTCGGGCAGAGTCCAGCCCTGGACTTCAGAAGCACAATGGAGGAGACTTCTTTACTACCTGCCCTTTACCTTGCTGTGTCCATAGATTCCCACCTACAGACTCTCTCCCTTTTTTTCCTTGAGTTACTGATGCTGCTGATTTCTCTGTAGCCTGTAGCATCAGAGTTTCAGTATTTTACACCAGTGACATTCCAGCAGCGCACAGCAGCCTTCTCTGGAACAGATGCAGCTGAAGAAGACATTCAAACCAGCAGACTTTGTAGGGTGGTTAAAATCACCCTCCAAACTTTCCATTTACAGCCACAAGTTTGGAAACAGCATCTCAGTCAAAATGGAAACATGCCATGGGAGTTTCTCCTCTGGAAATCTCAGTTGCTAATCTTGCTGGACAGGAAGAGCTTCACCCAAAAGCAAATGTCTTGGTGCATCAGCAGCACCAGAGTGTGGCAGGACAACCCAGCCGTGAAGAATCATCTGCCAGGCACCTTCAGCAGTACTCAGAAGCTGTTCCAGGAAAAAATCCCATGTGGGAAAAATAAATCCAGACCAGCATGAAAACAAAGGCTTTCTGAGGAAGCATCCTATGCCAGCAGGGATAAATGCCAAGGCATCCACGAGAAAAAAAAAAAGAAAAAAAAGAAGGAAAAAAAAAAAAAAGAAAGAAAGAAAAGCTCAACCAGTCAGTCCCAAAATAGGCAAGATAGTGAAACTATGGAAAACCACAGATGACTTCTTTTCACTTGCCCATTTCTCTTGTCCTTTCAGGCTGACATATCTGTTAGACTAAAGGCTGGGAGGATGAGGCACATAGTGGAGAGTCCCAGGGGTCCAGCAATTGCTGCTCGACTCCCTGATGTCACAAAATAAGGTCCTAAGCTACACCGTGATTGTAAACACGACTTGAGACCAGGAGGAGAAGACTAAACCAGCTCAACTCCCATCCCCAGAAAAGCACGTGGCTTTTACTCAGCGTGATGGTGAGGAGGCAAACAGAACAAAACGCAGGCTCGGTCCTTCCAGGCAGCTGAAGCTCAAGTTATTTCCACATTGCAAAATACCTTAAGGGACAGGCAATTTTTCCACTAAAGTTTGCAAAAAAGATGACAAAGATCCTGCTGGTTGCTCTGCAATTCCTCCCTGCAGCAAATCAGAAACATTTGCTCATTGCCAAGAAATTTGCTGCATTTCTCCAGCAAGACTCCTGCCTCGTGCCCTCTCCTGACAGTCACCTGTGCACTGAGACTCAAACCAGTCTCAGCCAATTGAAGCTGTCGGCAAATTAGTCATCTTGAGACATGTAAAATTTATTATTTATTTTTATTATTATTATTCTGCAGTGATCAGTGTCTGAGATTGGCTGCTGATGGCTGTCACCAGGGCTACAGCTGGCTGGATGGCACTGCTTGGAGGTGGCTGGAGCTCTGTATAAAACACAGTTGTTTCATTTGTCTTCTGTTGCTACAACACATGCCCCAGGCTTAAAAAAAAAAACCAAAACAACCAAAACCCAACCAACCACTTATAACCCCTTGGAATTTTCAAAATACATTAATTCACAGACAGTTTTTGCTAGCTTATTCTTGTGCCAAAACTGACACTTCTCTTGAACAGTCTGTGTTCCTCCCTAGACGCATGTAAAGATAGCAGTCGTATCCCCCTCAGGTTTGGGGTTTTTTCTGCTGGGTTTAACAAGGCAAATGAAATTTGCTCTTGTAAGAGAAACTTTTCATCTCTCTTCACTCCACATGAAGGTGCCCAGGCGGTCAAGTCTGTCCCCAGTGACCAAAGCTTGACCAAGTTGCTGGTGGCTCTGAGTTCCTGTCTGTTGGGTTATCCCTAGATAGGGTTAGAGAAGAGGACCTGGGTGTATTCATTGCTTGGATACAGCTTTTTACCTCTTTTATGGAGTTGGCCATTTTGCTACAATCATGGTGGCTCAACAATTTCCACTATAAGCTGCTGTTTCCATTTGTTTTATATCAACTGAGCATTAACTGAACTCAAATGTGTTCAGTCTCACATTTTCCACACTTGTAGTCTACTCTGAGCTGGATTTTTTTTTTTTCCCTCCATCTCAGGAAATAAGGATCATTTGTTTCCAAGAGCATACCCGTGGAAAATTAGTTGTTAATGTTAAATACATCCATCTGTTCCTTTGAAGAGCTTTACCACCTGCTTACAGTGGAAAGGAACCTGAAATTTGGGAAGGAGAGACCCTAGGGAGGCATCTTCTCCTGTACCCATGAAAACCTACCCACACTTAGCTCCCTATAAATGTCTGGAAAATACCATTTTCATGAGCACCAGCTAGCACACGCGTCTGACTGTCCCACAGGGATCTGGAGGGACCTTGCCCTGCTGATAGCAGCAGCAGCCCCTCTCCTCACATGTTACTGCCTGTGTCTTTGGCTCCTTCGGTCCAACATAAAACCCTGAAGATGACAACAGCCTTCTGAAGCTTTGCTTTAAGGTGAGGAACGTATCTGGCTTTTAAAGTGAAAATAACTATATGATACGTAACCACAAACAAAGAGTAAAAATGTCAATGTATGGTGTAAGACTAAGCCCTGTTGGGAAATTTCACCATGAAGTATCAGCACCAGGATTGCTGGCACACAGATAGAGCCCCATGCTGGCACGGGGGAGAATTAGTAACGGTGGATTTACACCTAAGTTTGACATTTTACAGTTAGCTTTTCATGTTCTGCTACCACCTGTGGCACTAACAAGTGCAACCTGAGTGTGGACACGAGTGCAACCCCGACACATCATAAAGCAAGTGACATATATGGACAGCCATCCAAATTCTTAGTAAGCCATCGTGTATGTTAACACACAGATAAATATGACAGGCACAGAAAGGCATCCCAGCACCAAATTCTCCACTTAAATACTTGTTCATTTGAGGTGTGCAGACAGAACATGGATGTATAGACTGGCACGGTGGATGAGGTGCAAAGCGAGAAACAATCATCGGCTTGTCTTGAGATGACCCAGGAGGGACAGCTGCACCTCAGCTGCTTCCACCACGTCTGACTTCACCCTTGTACGTGCACTTGCTGAACCAAAGCACTGTGGTCAGTTTTGGTCTTCTCCTATGTGAGAAAGGCATCTGCACTTAAACCACTACATATTACACACCTCAGTTTCCAGCTCCCCACTAGGCTGCATGGTTTCATGTATTTGTGAAGGAACCAGACAAAAAATAGCAAGGACAACCTACACAGGCTAAAAACCCCAGGTATTCCCAGTATTTCCCAGTATTTCCCGGTTTTGCACATCACAAAGATTTTTCAGTCAGCAGAGGGGGAGGGTTTTCCTGTTCAGGGGTGTCTCCTGAAAAGAGAGAAATGGATGGAGGTCTGGAAACTGAATGCACTGTCTGGGAGAAAGTGGTATTAGGTCCTGTTTCATACCAACCATGCCATACCAGGGCAAGAAAATTCATTAAGCTTCAACCAAGTGTTTTTTCCTTATTATTTTTCTTATTATTTGAAACCTTTGTTGGCCTGATTCGTAACATCCCACTTGAAGTCATCGTATGTCACATGTTGGTGAGCAACTCAAGTGGGCGAGTGCTGCGTGTGAGCAGACCAAGTGTCTTGAAAGGTACTGCTCATGTAAATAAAGCTCTGCATGTCCCTTACTATTCACTGGCTCAGAGCACAGGTTTCACAGGCCTTGACTTAACTTTCTCATTCCTCCTCCTGGCTCCTGAAATTAGTGATCAAATAAGAAAAACAAACAATGGATAGCTGAGTTTAACTCCTAAGGTTATTTATTCCATTTGAGTGAACCAATACATACTTTGTGAAATGGAACAGTTAATATTGTACAATTTTATGTGCCATCTATTCTAATATAGCAACACAGAAGTTTGCAATTTTTTTCTGCTTTGTGGTAGTCAGTTTAAGACTTAATTTACTCTGTGACTGAGGCTTCTGCAAAAATCTCACAGTGAACATAGTAAATCTATCTGATATTTCCTACAACTTCATCTCTCTACTGCTATCTCATCTGGCACTCTAGCCTACATCAGTTGAAGTAAACAGTAATCTTGACATGAGCTTCAGAATCACTGGCACTAGGAAATTAAGAGTAAAAAAGTGAGACACTTCTTTGCACGTACCTCAAGCCCACCAGTTTTCTGAGACGCTTTCTTAGTACCAGCACATATGCAAGAGCTCACTGGAAAGTCACCTCGTAGGCTAGCAAGTAGGATGCAAAGTTTGGACACGGAGGAGTTTGTTGACTGTTACTTTAGGTCTTACTTTCTTAACCCCATCAGAAGCCACGGCGATAGCCCACTTCCAGTCTTACCAGTACAAGCCTGTCAACATCAGAGTGCAAAATCTGCTCCAGGGCATGTTTTTATATCTCAGAACACCAAGTACATTTTCTTATTGTTATTTAGAGTCATTACAACAGTAAAAGTCAGGTAGGAGACTTGGAAGCCTTATGGAAACACATGCTTCCCAACATCTGGCTCAAGAAGAAAGGAGATGGGGCAGCTGAGGATATTAAATGCAGAAAGTAAGGTCACTGACTGCACAATTGACAGAGAAAACAAACCAACAAACCCCAAACAACAAGCCAGAGAGGACAGGTTCATCAAAGGAATGAGAAGAATTAGAGATGGCAGGACAGTATGTTTAGCTTAGCATTAAGCCTCTCCCATTTTCCATTAGCTAATGTTTGGTTACTTACTGGGGCTAACACCACGTGCTGGAGGATGACAGCCTGGCATCAAGGAGCTGCAGGGGAGCACAAATCTGTCCCCCTCCCCAGCAGCTGCCCCATGCTGCCTTCTCACTGCACCAGTCCTCGAATGGAGGAATTGCCTTTGGAAATGCTGAGCTGATTGCAGGTGACCTCGGGATGATTCCTGGCCCTGCTCAAAACCCCAACACCGGGTGGGAATGGCCTTGCAAAGGGCAGCCTGTCTCAGAATCACCTCTGGAACCAGATAGTGATTTGGTTTTTTTTTTTCCTAAAAAAAGCACAGCCTACACCCAAAGCAAGTGTCTCAGTCCTCTCAGTCTGCAGTGCAAAGCCTTGGGGCTGCAAGTTTGGAGCCTCCGGGGCTGCTTTGCATTTTAGTTTGTTCTTCAGTCGTGTTCTTGTCTAGGTAGTTGCAAATAAGATTTGTGTTAACTTCCACCTGCCTTTTGTATCAAGAGAACAGGAAAAGAGAAATGACTTCTTGAGACCAGCTGGTGCATGCAGAAAACTTGGAAATGCTCTCAGTGGTCTCTGCACAATCAAGGATCCAGGCAAGGCAATAAACTGAGACTATGAACATAAACTCCCACTCTCTTGTTGGGTGTCTGAGTGTTACCAGACACACTGGACCAAATATTTGCACTACTGTACCCAGAGAAACACCTTCTTTCTACTGAGATAAACCCATATTAGGTGGAGAACAATATATTTCAACTTCTTGTCTACATCTGAAAGTCAGAAACTGAAAGGGAGGATGTGGAGAACATGTTGCAAAAAGGGAAAATGAAAGCAAAAGGAAGAATGAGTTTAGGAACAAAATCCTAGGAGGGTCTTTTGAGCCCGAGCCATGATGTGAAGCACAGATAAAATGAGTGTAATTGGTAACCACAGATAATGATGCCAGTGCAGATCCTGTAGCAAACACCAGAGCACTGTGGAGTTTTCTCCCCGGGATGATATTTTACCGGCTCTGAAGGCCTCTGGTAAGGGACCTGTAGGAGAAAACATCTGCTGGGTCATTTTACAGGAGGAGAGAAGTATCTCCTCTGAAGAGACAAGTGATATACAGCAGCCAAGGCTTTATTTTTACCAAAGCCTTGCCAAGCCCGCTGTGAACATTCACCCTTTTAATCACATACTCCCTGTGACCCGTACATATTTACTCAAGATTGTAACTCTGAAGGTGCTCTAAATGCTTCTGCAGGTAGTAGTGTATGTTTTAGCATGTAGCACCTTGCATTTTAACATTCAGGTGATCGTGCTAATGCTGAGGTAAACCCCAGACTTCTAGCACCGAAGTTTAAAAGCAAGCAGTCACTTCCCAGTTACACCATCAGTTTGTTTATTTATGGCTAGCAAGCTGTCTATTTAAAAAAAAAACAAAACACCAAAACCCAAACAAACAAAAGAAACCCCATAACAATGCTGAAAATAATTTGATTTAAAGGTAGTTCAGATCATCTAGCCATCTGCATTACTGCTGGTGGAACCTGCGGTCTCACGGCGCTTCCCATCCCTGTCCAGAAGAGAGCTGCCAGAAGAGGAATGCTGTTCCATGTGCAGGTAGCAGAAACATCCAGCAGCTGCCCCTGCTTTCTCTCGGTTGTTTTTCCTCCTGCAGGCACCTTGTTCTGTGGTTGCTAATCGGGACCTGGCGACGCAGGCGGCTGACTCAGCCGATGCCACTCGGTCACGGTGCCAGATCTTCCACTGCTCGTTTCCTGCAGCACAAGCTGAAAGAAAGTCTGTTTCCATGCCTGAGCTGGTCAGGACAAAGATAAATCTGAAGGCTGCCTAGAGACTACCGTATAAACATACAAAATGTCTGATGATCTAACCTACAAGGCTTTGGTTATTTGGTATAATTAAGTGGAGAAGATGCCAAGAAAATAATTACCGGAAAGTTTTCTTTTGACAGGCTTACGATAGAAATTTCTCAACTGCTTCAAGGAACTCCATGGATGAGCTAAGCCCTTCCAAGTCCAGCAGATTGCCCTTTTTATCATGAAAATTGAATAATTCAGTCTCCTCCTCTTCCAGTTCCTCTCGAAATAGGTTGGTCTCTGAGGTAGGAATGATGATGATGCGAGGGACTGTGTTGTTATTGATGGAGCCCAGGACTCCATTAACTCGGCTTTCTTGAGCTGCCAGCTGTGAAGTAGCTGAGTCCCCTCCTCTGCTGACACTGCTGCTATTCAAACCAACAGGCAGAGAAGCTGCTTTTAGGGAGCTGGTCACGAGTGTTGCAGGGGGACTGTGTAGGACAAGCTGCCCAAGCACCTTCTCCAAACAGCTGGAGGAGAGTGAAACCTGGAACAGAGACACACAGCATATGACAATGGAAAGTAGTATTTGAAATATTCATCACCACTACTCACTATCACCAGGCAGATTTTTCTAAACACTTGAATCACTGACTAAAAAGAGGGAATGTGATGCGTTCATGTCTGCAATTTGGAATGTGGGATGTTAAGTGATGAAAAGAAATATTTATTCTGATAGAATGAATACTGGTGCTTTGCATTTAGCGAAGACAGAGAGGACCTTCACACCACACAGGAATCTTTGCTGAAAACATGAAGAAAAGCAAATGAGGCTTTCAACATCCAACATAAACAAACTCCACGTATCTCAGCGAGCACCACTGGAAGCCTTGGAATGAAAGTGCTCTGTTTAAAGGCTTTTCGATCAAAATAATCCACCAAATGTCTTTCAGAGACAAAGTTCAGCACCTGAGCATTCCTGTGGGATATGCAGTTACTAAATTCCAGAACACAGGAATATTTATTTAATTCCTGGACACCTTTATGCAGACCCCCTCCGATTTATTTTCCTTCTCCTCCCTTGAGAGCCTGGAAGCTGGTGGTTCTTCAGAACCTGGAGATCATCTCCTGTCCTTGCCACTTGTCTACAGCCTTGGATACACTGGGCTACTGATGGAGCTCAGCAGAGATTTGAGCCCGCAGTGCAAACCACCACAGCTGAAGGCATTGTTTTGCCATCAATACAATTCACAATAGTTACAGGATAAGAGCAGGGCTTCTCAGGACTTGATCTTAGGGGGACATATGAAGGAAGACAGGGCAGACACATGCAGGAACTGGGTCATCGGATGGCTGGAAATTTCCATAACAGCTCCTACCTTAAACTCTGCTGTCTCTAGACAATTCACAGGGGACAGAAGCAGCGGGTGCTTGGTTACACACACACTAGAGGAACTCCATTCAAGGGTGCCTCCAGCAAAACGCATGTGCTCCTCAGTGCAGACACAAACAGGGGGCTATAAGCCTATGCCTGTCTTTTCCTGAAAACATAGCACTGAGGGTGCCACCCACACAAATACTCCTTTTGAAACGGGTGTCACAGGTCTAGCAGAAGCTGACTGGCAGCTGTCCTACTGCTCCCATCCTCAGCAGTTCCTCAGGGAACAGACTGTTCCTCAACAGCACGATGCCAAACCTCAGCAGTTGGGCATGGAGCATGATGCATCCACAGAAGATGCGCTGGGTACTCACCGTCTCCTCTTTCAGTGAGGGAAGGGTGGCAGCTGCCAGGCTCTCCCACTCTTAGGGAGAAATAGGAGTTTCTTTCTTATCTTCCACCTCAACAAAAATAAAACATTTTAATGTACACTGCAAAGAAGAAAAAGGGTGGCTTCTATCCTGCCAAACACTGTTTCGCAGCCCTGACTTGGTAATAAAAGGAGGCTGCCACAATGCGGACACGAGGGTCAGGATGGGAGGAACCAGAGCTGGTGCAGATAAACAGGCAAAGAGGCAAAGACGTCAACTTCTTACATCTGATGCTTTAATGGGCTTTAATGCAGCTTTAGAGCTAGCAGCTGATTCTGGCTTCCTAAAACTAGGCATTACTGGCATTCTCGTTAATCACAAACAAATAACAGCAGGGATGAAGAGGATGTAGGAATCAGTGTAAATAA
>JANHFX010003943.1:33649-58544 GCA_027560015.1 Chloroceryle amazona
AGGCATTACTGGCATTCTCGTTAATCACAAACAAATAACAGCAGGGATGAAGAGGATGTAGGAATCAGTGTAAATAAAGCCTATGGATGAAACAGATGGGTGCAAAGGCTCAATTATTATTCCAGAACTGACGTACGGTAGCAAGAGTAACACGAAAATGTAGACTTCCCAGCAGAGGCTTTTTCCTTTACCTTTTCTGCAGTTGCTGCGTCACAGCTGCAGGTCTTTGGGAGCAGGTCTCTCTTCTCCTGTCTCAGACTCGACGAGAAAGAATGACTTCGGCAAGGCTGCAGTTTCTTATGAGCTGGCTTTACAGGGTCAAGCTCTACGTTGCTCCAGGTCTAATCAAAATGATGAAGGATTTCAGAGAGTTACAGCCTTTCTCAAATTCTGAAAGTTCTCAGACTTTAGCAGAAACCATGTACTCTGACAGAAAACTAAAGCTGTTCTAACACAGGTCTCGCTCAAAACATTGCTGGGGAAAGGCTCGACTTCATCTTGTTACTAGTATTTAATCTCTTTCCACCAGGAAAACCATCACTAGTGGCTGCGAGGCAGTGGGTGAGCTCTGCAGGGATTTACTGAGAGCGTGCCATTCATGGAGCACAACCGTGACATTGCAGCCATGCCGCTCCACTTACAGGCTTGGGCAGAGGCCATTCATCATTCCTAACTCTTTGGTAACTTTTTGATTGAGTATCAATGATGAGATCATTCCACTATTTTCCATACCAGCTTCTATAGACAGATAGGGCTCCACACACGGGGGAAGCCAGTGCATGATCCTACTGCATCACCTTGCTCGTGCATCCATGCACTGCCACCTGATTATTTCTCCTCCTCTGCAGAAAGAAGCTGTAAATACAGCTTGATATGATTCACGAATACTCTGGCTCCTTACACTGACATACACACAACACACCGAGGAAAGTGCTGGTGGCAACAGCTGCGTCTTTTACAGAGCTGCTGGTATCATTCCTGCCTGTCAATACTTTATTGGAGCATTCCAAAATTTCACTCGGTCCTGCTGTCACGCGAGAGGTGTTGAGCTTCATTTTTATGTCAGCAGCTGATGTTTCAGCTGAAAATCTGTGCAGCTGCACTGAGCTGTCAGCTGCCCCAAGGACCATTCCCTTGCCTTGCACCGTGCCACACACTGCTGGCAGCAGGTGTTTTATCTGAGACCCCCAAGCCCAAGCTGTGCCGAAGGCTGCAGCCTCTTATTGACCCTATCCTGTCTCTTTAAACACCAATCCCAATCAAACACACACAATGAACTAATGAACCAGAACCGAGTAGTGACCAGCAGTGGAGAACAGAAAGTTTCTTGGATCAGGATTCGTGATCCAGTTGAAATTGTGTCATTTGACATCCAAAAAAAAAAAAAGGATTAATAGGGAGAGAATTTAGAAATAAACTTTCATTCGGTGAAAATTAAAAGTGGCAAAATAAAGGTTGGGAATAAGTAAATGAGGAGCCGTTGTGCAGATACTAACCTCATATTCCAAGGATAATCTGGGTATTTTATAGTTTATTAAATCATCACAGTTGATACTCTCCTGCATCATTGTGTAATCAGCGGTCTGTGAATGGAATTAAATCAGCAGGATAGATTATCTCATTTTCAAGTACGTTGCAACAGAAATATTGATGCATTTGTTTATATCTTCCAGAGCCAAGACAAATGATGCTAAATCTTCTAGTCCATACAAAGCAAGTCACTCTTTTTTCCTATCTCAGTAAGGTCTTTTTCCCTAATGCAGCAGCAAACCAGATAAACACGAGAGTGCTCCCCATGCCCTGAAGGTTTTGAGAGCCTAGGCAAGCAAATCTGGGGATCCTTGTGCTGTGCAGGGTGGGACAGTAGTGCCACACTCCACAAGAGTCCCCTAAAAATGCTTTGCCCAGGCTAAGAGAGGCCTTTCCCTCTTTTATTTATTGTTTTAATTTAAAGGAAACCTAACAGTAGACATATTTTATGAAACAGACAAGAGCACACAAATAACAAAGCTCCATCCTTGCTCAGGTTGCTGCCACCTGGTTCAGGGGGACAGCCAAGAGTTTGCCACTCAGGCTGTCGTGGTGATTTATACCTTTGTGAGAGGGCATCACCTGGAGCCTGGCTCTCAGAGGGTTCTTTTGCCTGAGCTGAGCAAGTGGCATTGCAGGTCCCTGAGAGGGGCCAGCCCAGCCCTGCCCCTGCCCTGGCTGCCATCCCTCCCCAGGACCATGCTGCCAGGGATGCCTTTTCTGATCGTAAAACATCATGCAGGAACTCCCAGAAAGGCTTTGAAGAAATGACCCCTGTACGACCCCCAAAATTTAGCTACTTTGCCCCCTTTTCTCTAATTTTGAATACATATTTACAGAGCTGCTTGCTTTGGGAGTCAGAGAAAAATGATACTCACTTCCTTTCACAGAAACAAGAAAAGACTTACAGCTTCTCCAGTGGAAACTGATGAAATGCAAGTGCTTTTGGTCCTGCCAGCAAGAGACTGATGGCTGGAGAGAGAGGTCCTGAATGATGACTCATTTATGGAGCCTCTCAGAAGGTCATTCTTCGATATTCGTATCAAGAACCTCAAGCAGGGAACAGCACTGTGGATGGTTTTTCTAAAGGGAAAAAAAACCAACAAAACAGATGGCACATTGATGATGAGGCTTTGAAAATCACGTGTTGAAAGTACCTTCTCCTTCCGTAGCCTCAGCACTGCTTCTGTTTTGATTGAGGAGGACTTAAAGGCTACATAGAAGCAGCATGGTTTATCTAGTGGAAACCACTCAACAGGCTGAAAGGAAATTCGCTGGTGGCTTCAAAACACCTATGGAAGAGCTGCATGGATAAGAAGAATTGAAAATATCTTGAGGATCATAATTGTTCCAGACTAGGTTAAGCCAGAAAGCCTTCAGGTTAGCTGCTGTGAAGGGCTTCACTGTGCAAAGGCACAGGAGGAGTGGAAAAAAGGAAGGGGGGGAGGACCAGCAGAACCAGTGTGCCCACCCCCTGAAGTCTCGGGCATGAACAGACCGGCCCATTTATCTGCCACTGGATAAGTTGCTTTCAAGGCATACCATGAATTATTAGACGATTTGAAAAATATCCAGAAATCCCAATCCCTACATACACAGCCATTATTCACTGTTCAAGCAAAACTGGTCCTGCCAAGCACATTTTCACCAGCTGACTCGTCGGTGATACTGTAGCTGCTTTTTCACTTCTGAAACTGCACGCTTGATTCATCCCAAGGGACCCAACGTTACTTCTTTGCCTGACTGGATGCCTCCCAAATTTATTAAATGTCCTCACAACTACTCCATAAACACTTCTCTTACTTATATGTCTAGAAATACAAATTAGGACGCAGGGAAAAAATAAAACACTTTTTAAGAGAGTGTCTGAAATCCTGCCGTGGACTCCAGCCTTTTACTTAATAAAGTCTTACTTAGAAAAGCTGATGCTGGTAGGAAAAAGAGTAATAGAAGCAGTTCAGTGTATACTACCTGCTTTGAAAACACTTGCTTGACTGTGCAAAAATAATATAAGGAGTCACTGAACACAATAAGTTTGGATCAGAAAAAAAATACCAGGTTCATAATGTGCCAGCCAGCCGTGCAAAACTTCTTATTTGACTTCTGCAAGCCATCAGAAACTAGTCAGTCTCCTGTTCTAAACTAAAATGCCCTGCAACCTTCAAACAATGAGATGGACTCAGGTTTTTGGAGGCTGGAAGGTAACGTTAGTTATGAGAGCAGACTTTGTCAAACAAAAGACACATTT
Source organism: Chloroceryle amazona (assembly GCA_027560015.1). Classification (NCBI taxonomy): domain Eukaryota; kingdom Metazoa; phylum Chordata; class Aves; order Coraciiformes; family Cerylidae; genus Chloroceryle; species Chloroceryle amazona. The sequence continues at coordinate 37,428 of JANHFX010003943.1, forward strand.
TCACCATTCCTGGCTGCATTTCCACCGACCTTCTGAGAAACTTGAACCGTTCTTACAACCACCCCGTCATTCAGCAGCCATTCAAAAACAAATGAACTCAATTTCCAGCTCCCAAATGCTAGTTTCCAGGCGATGTAATCCAGCAGGGTTGCAGCGCTGTGGTGAGCAGACCCCATCCCGACAAACCCTGCCATCTACTGGCCTCTGCACATCGGGACCCCGCGCTGCCTCCGGCTCTTGAGGCAGCATCCCTTTGAAACACCTGCAGAGCAATCTAGAGAGATGCTGAAGAGTGGTTCTTGAGAAGCATTTTTCCTTTTGTGTAATAAAGTGTTTTTCTCTGCCAGTTCAAAACCACGTTACGTGCAGCTGCGGGAGGAAATTGCAAGTTCTGAGCTGGACCTTCTGTGTGAGGTCTAGCTGCTCCTGAGTACCTGCTGGGAGTCATAACGGTGTGGAAAATATATTTACGAGCCCACCTGATGCTGGAGTAGAACTGGGAGCACAATGGAGGTGTTATCCCTTTCCTTACATTAAACAAACTCACTCAAAAAAACAAACCAAACCAAAACCAAAACCCAGGCCAGCATTTCAGAAAACCAGACCTTGGATGTATGCATAATTCAGCTTCTTACATTGGTGCTTATGTGATTTTTGAGCCTCGAACCCATTATCTGGACAGTGCTCTTTAGTGGCTGTCCCTCATATGGCAAAACGTGACCCTGAACACCAAGCACCTCCTCCTGTTAGTCAGGGTGTTGTGCAGCTCTACAGGACTGAGCAGGGTTGCGAGTGGAAAGACAGGTGAAGGGAGGAACTGTTCTCTGTTGGCCACCCCTAGAGCTCCACGAGCAGTCTGGGCTGCCCTGTACCAGGTGGTACCATCGTAAAAACCACATCTGCATGGAGAGTTATACACATACCTAGATGTTTACTGTACCTGTATCTTGGGTGGATTATTGCATATATGATAGGGTTGTAGATTGCAGAAGCTTTGGCAATAACTGCTGGCACAGATTTGGAATAGGGTGTTAGGGCGTTGCCTCGACTAAAAGAAAACAGAAAGATGACACACAGCTATGCCATGGATTAATAGTAAATTACTAAAACACATTACTCTTTTTGACTGTTTTGTGCTGTGATCTCTTGATAAGAAATAACTCTGAAATGTTAATACATTCAAATGCATCCTTTGCTCAGATGGAAGGCTTGCATCTGACAGAGAATACTTCTTTTCATTCGTCTGGACAAGATGAAAGACATGCAAGTAATTAGTTATCTATTCGAGGGTGAGCAGGAACATAAAGAATCACCTTCCCTGGTTCTACACTAGGCAAAAGAAAGACCCAAAAAGCCACCCCAAAACCCACCAAAACAACTTCCACTGCAACCGTCTATGAAAAGGGAATGGCAATAAAAAAGAAAGCAGGATCAAACCTAAAAACATCTCAGCAGCAATACCTGTGCTGTGCAGTAATGGGTCTCAATGGCTCCGCTGCAAACAGCGCAGAAGGAAGAGAAGGCTGGAAGTGGTTTTAAACCAATATTCTCCTCCTGACTTCAAGCTCCCCCAGTCAGTCACGTGGTCAATGTCAGCTCAGGATGGTCACAACTAACATCACAGAATCATGGAATGTTTGGTGATGGAAGGGACCTTTAGAGATCGTCTGGTCCAACCTCTCTGCTTATTATAAGCAGGGACACCTTGAACTAGCTGAGGTTGGTCAAAGTCCCATCCATCCTGGCCTTGAAATCAACGTGCACTGACAAGATAACAGGTCCCTCTGGAGTGGAGAGCAGTTGGAAGCACATGGGAGCTCAGGGGTGAATATCAGGGACCGTAACCTCTTTTCTGCCCTCAGTCAGAGGCAGCAGAGTATTCTAGAGATGGTGTAACTCAGGACAAGTAGCTTCTTGAGAGAACAGGTATTAGGAGAGAAAAGAGGTAACTCCTCCAATGCATACAAAGAAAGTAACAGGGGAGAGAGGAAACAACATGCTCCAAAAATGCAGATAAAAAGTCATAATAGTTTTAAAACATGTAGGCAAATAAACCCTTTTCTGTCTTTAGCCACAAAGATAGAGCAAAGAATGGAATACCACCTCTGCTGGAGGAACTGTTTGAAAAGCTTTCAGAAGGGAGATCTGCTTCTTGTGGGTGACACTATTCATCACATTTACGGTTTAGAATAACCCATGCTCTTTGGATGGTGTTTCCACTTACCCTGCCCAGGCAATCAAGGTAACACAAGCATACGGAGACCAGGACAAGACGTACACGATGATGACCACAAAAGCAATTTTTGCCAGTTTCCACTCATTTTTCATAGACTGAGAGAGGTAGGATTTCCGGCTGCAGGACCCCAGCTTTTGAACTTCTCTGTGAGGGGGAAAAAAATACAAATGTGTCAGGAGGAAGGTGAAAAAAGTGAGCTGCAACATCTCTGTTCTCAGCAATATGCGTAACTGAGCAGTTTTCATCTTTCCCTGATCTAACTCTTCCTTTGCCCTCTGGTATTTAAATCTCTAGAAGGCAGTTAGTGTAGTAAAATGGTCCCAGGCATTCTGTCTGAGCTTTGTTTGCCTGTGGGACTGAACCAGAAGACCCCCTGGGATACAGGACAGGGCTGCTGTGTCCTTTTAACACAAGGAGGGCTTCAGGTTGGGAGGGTGAAAAAAATTGGTACCCATTGCCCTTCATTGCTCTTGGAAATGCAGCAAGCAAAGGCACAGCTGGATGCAAAAACCAAATCTTAATGGCTTAATGGAACAGCTTGCACAAATTCCAGCTCATGAGGTAACGTGCTGGAACACCCTGATGCCTCTGAGGAGCCTGGTCCCTGATGCTGACAGGGACATTTTTACTTCCCTGCAGGTTTATTCACTAGAGGAGTATTTCAGGGAGGAGTACAACAGGCAGTCCTAATATTTTGCCAATAAAAAGGTCCCATCAAATTCTCTTCTCACGTTACACAAACATCCCACACTTAAAAAAAAAAGGTTTCTTATCATTCAGCATTTCATATAATAGAATAGAACTAACCATTTATACACATCAGTGTTGTGAACTGAAGATACATTCCAGGCTGGAGGCAGGAATCACCAGCCAGCAGGGTAACAAACGGCTGCCAGCTGTGGGAATTTACTGCATTTGTGGGCAAAAGGCACAGAAAAATCTTTTGTACACCCATGAAGCCCAGTGGCCACGACACCACTGTTTTAAGGATGCATTTTTTGCTCCCTCCCTTGGTATCGAATACGCGTACACAAAGTAAAAACCAAGACCAAAGGCAAAATAAGAGTTCAGTAAGGACTTCAATTTGGGCATGTGGCTAAACATACTCATGAAAATGGAACCTGCCTTGTGAAGCCAAATGACTTCCACAAGTGCCTGCAGACAGGCAGGGAGAAAAGCCACAGGAGCTGGTGACACTGCGAGCAGCGGGAGGGACTCCAGCTGGTGCTGGATCAGATGAAAGGTAAGTTGTGGGCTCATTAGGAGAAAAATAATGGACAGAATGAAGTTACTAACACCCTGTTGATTTTTTTATTTTAAATACAGACCAAGAATCTGGGGTGGGGGGAAGAAGCATCCTAACAAGCATAGCTAGATATTGTGCAGACAGTTGTGATGGTTGAGTGAACCACAAGGTTTTCTGGGATGCCTGCCTTAAATAAAACTGTCAGAAATATAAGGACTGTTATGTTTACAGGGCAGCTCAAGGGCAGATGATGCCCCCATTGCTACATGCTATTCATCATCCCTTGGGGCTGAAAACTGTGGAATGCACAAGGCCCATATTTCCTTGTATTGCAAATCTGAAAAGCAAATAATCCAAACTATCAAATTATCTCATGTACTATTAATTACCACACTCTGGGATACGACTGGAACCACAATAGACCTCTTTCCCTCCCCCAAAATACATCCATCTATTCCAGTTTCTACACTGGCAAAAATATTTCTCCATTTGCTGTCACCTGCCACTTTATTTCAATTCAGATTAATTGTCGATCCAGATTTTTTTCTGCAGCTAAAGAAATTGAGAAAATCTTCTGCTACAAGAAAAGGGAGATTCTATTATTTCAGCTCCATTGCTTACCTGCCAGTACGCCTTATGGCCAGGAACATAAATAAATAACAATGGAATATTATTATCAGAGGAATAAAAAACACACAGCAGCATAAAATCATAGTGTAACTTCTGTTTGCAGGGGAGTAGGTTACGTAGTCCCATGTACAGGATATCATCAAGCCCTCAGGCACATAGGAACCTGTGAATTACATGGAATACATTATTCATACATACACCCACAGCTTGTGCAATCGCTGATCCAACAACGGAGTGCTTAAAATAAACCTCCTACTGTACACATAGCCTTCCAGAGGTATGCAGCCTGTACTATACGTGTGGTTTGAGTAGGCAAGTGCACACGTGGAGAGGACATCCTGACCCTCAGATACACCCAATACTCAACCTGCAATTTGTTCTGCTTGAATACAACCCGGGGGCAGGGGGGAGGAGGGTTATCAGCACTGCAACAGCTGCAGGCACACGCTATGACAGCCAACCATCAGGGGTGGCTAGGCATCCACCCAAGGCTTTATCCAAAACCTGACTTTTTTATACCCTGAGCAAGGCTAAACCAGACCACAGAGGGAATTCTAGAAGAGAGACAGAGGAGGAAACGTACTCCAGCCAAAGAGAGGGGCCACGCTCCATCCCAGGGAGTACAGCCACACGACGGCGATGACCTGCACGGTGCGTTTCTTTGAAGTCCACTGTATGGATCGCAGGGGCTTCGTGATCACCAGGTAGCGGTCAACAGAAATAGCTAATAAAGTCATCATTGAGGTGATTCCAAAGAGTGCCCCACAGAAAGCGTACAAGTCACAGCCTGAAGCAGAAAATGTCCATGTCAGGGATTTTTTAAAACAGATGCAAGTTTTCTCTCAGTCTCTGCCATAATAAACCTCCCATTTTCTTCCTGGCTCGGGATTTCTCTGCCATTAGAAGAAATTTCTCAGCCTCACGATTTTGGAGTTATTAAATGTTTGTTAGAAAAAATGTGAATATTAGTAAAAGTGGATGTACTTAACAAGTCCGACTTTCTGCTGTGGGCTCCAACTGGGAACCTTTTGTCAATGGAAAACTGCCTCAAAGAAAATCCAATCTAATTAAAGTTACATTTTTCCTGGACTGTTGCCCAATATATTGATCTTAACAGGCTGCAGCAGACATCTGTCTGCTAATGACAGATGGGTGTTTCAAAAATGGCTTTGGTTTATGTGGCTTAAAAACGTAGAAGTGGTTCAAATTTATGGCTAAAGGAGCAGATGGAAAACAGCTCCAGTGACTGCTCTTAATAGCAGCAGGTCTTTAAAAAACAAACAAACAAACTCACAGTTTTCACATGAAATACTTTCCCCCCCCTCTTTGCATTCAAGCATTGCTCTAGCAGATGAGAACTTGTAGAGTTACACTGTCCCTAATTTGATTCAGAAACCTGTATCCAACGATCACGCAACTTCTGAGCCCTTCTGTGGTTACAGACAAGAGCCCACCGAGGTGGGGGCAGCTCAAACACCAGATGCAACCTTAGAGCAGGCTTCTGCTAAAGCCTTTATAAGGAACCTGCAATTAAGCACCAAATCCCACTCAACTCAAATCAATTTCTTCACTTGTGGCAGCATGATAATTTACACTGATTTCATCTAAGGGGGTGAGCAAGACTAAAACACCCTCAAACTACAGGAGAACCCCTTCTGGGCAGCTAAGGAATACGTGGTCTCTGGGCTTGCTCCACTGCTTGGTGCAAATTTTCACCCAGGGATGTGATAAGCAGCACCAAGCAGAGCATCAAGCCTTCTGAGGAGCTTGCTGTACTCACATCCCAGCTATGATTTGAGCGTGCCTCACCTTTTCTTTCTTGCCACTGGAAAGAAAGGAGCTTAAATTTGCAGGTTGCCTATCGTTATTTAAATCTCCAACGCCTCCTCTTACAGTAGAAACAGAAAAGAAAATATTTGTGATTTAATAAAACAGTTCTATCCCTCTTCAGCCACAGCATCTGCCTTTAGAAGCTAAATGATAGTGTGACTACAGGGTGATGTTGGCACTTTTCTTTCCAAAACGAGATGAAAGAATGAAACCTATAACACAAAATATGTGTCAGCATGCTGACTGATGAGGTCAAGAACCTTGGGCTGTCACTCAAGAGCCTTGTGCTGCTGTCTCCACAGATTTTACGGCTGAAATAGGCTGCAGAGGGTGCAGAGCTGGTGAGGTCCAAGTTAGTGGTGAAATGTACCTATATCTCCAAGTATCCACTCTCTGTGCAAGCTGTTGACAAAGCACATGGGTGCCTGAGAAGCTGACATCAGGAAGTCGCTCACAGCCAAGTTCATGATAAAGTAGTTTTGGGGTGTCCTCAGCTTCTTGTTGCTTAAAAACGTGAGAAATATGTGATTTTTAAATAGACAAAATGAGCAGTTAACTTTACAAAATTGCTTACTAGCATAAACAAACTATCCCGGGTGCAGTCAGTGGTTACCCACGGTCAATCTCTTGCTAATCATCAGTTACTTACAGCACTTTCAGAATGAGAACTGACAATACCAGGGGGACAGGGCGTATAAAATGGATTGTTTCCTCTTCAAATTGAGGAGAAATCCATCTGTCTGAAAAATATGGATTTGTTCAGGAGAAGAGCAGTTTGCTATAGGGCAGTAACACCGAGTGTGTCCTGCTCTGCACAAGATCAGGATCTGAAGCAGGTTACAGAGCCAAAGGACCTGCTTTTGGTGAAGTTTACAAGCTGCTGACCTGTTACCACTAATTACATGACCCTTTCCAAAGTGCTGCAGCGTGAGCAGAACATGCAGAAATTTGGAAAAAAAAAACAACCCAGAACAACCCAAACTTCTGTTCACATACATCTTGTAAGAAAGAACAAAAGCTCTCAGCTGCAGACGACCAGGCAAGGGTAAACACCACAAGAAGGAGTGTGAAAGCAGCAGCCAGTCTGCGAGCAAAGTTTATCCAAAGGTGACCACCATCACTTCCAGGCTTTTTTCCCAGTATCTCATCACCTCATGTAGTCTTCCTTCTAAAGGATATCTGAATTTACAGCCTCCTCAGAAACTTGCAGTTGGTATTCAACTTACCCCTGCCTCTGGCTAAGAGGAACATTGATCACTCAGTAAAGAACCCCTCACTTTTACCTGGTGTTATTTAGCTGAATATGTCCTCATTGCTCTGCTCAAATGCTATGTCCTGCTAGGAACTTTAATTTGTGAGTTCAGCTCACCCAAATATACCTTAAACCTGGCACTTCTGAGGTAAATAGTGAGGAATTGTAGCACTGCATCCCTCAGCATCACCCACTGGATTGGTTGCAAGGCGAAGTAAAGGGCTTTAATAGCTAGAAGCTGAATTCAGGACTCTTGGCAGTGCTAGGTACATATAATATAGAAAGAGGTGACTTGGCACACTCTGAGACATAGAGAGAGTGCAGCATTTATAAATAGCTTTCTTCTTGCAACCTGCATGCAGTAATTCTCAATAATAATAGTTTCTTTTCCCCCAAAAGCCTCCTTCAGTGTAAGAAGTTGATCAGCTGAGGCTTTTCTAATGTGCTTTAAAATATCAGTATTTGCAGCTAACATTAATTTCTTTCCTCATGCTGATAAAGAAATACTGAAAAATTGAGAAAGCCACCTCAAAGATCCTGCAATTCTAATTAAAACGTGGGTCTCTTAAGTGCCTGCAGCAGCTGGGTGAGCGAGGGTGCAGAGTTCACACCTTTGCATGTGCTTCTCTGCTGATGGAGATGTTCTGACTTTGGCAATGGAATGCTTTTATTACAGCAGCTAAACCAAATGAATTTCAAGAAAAATAGGGAGATTGTGCTGCATTTCAAAATCATTAACGTATCTACGGTTGCAAGGATTTCAGTTTCTTCTCTATTTCCTATGACAAGCCAGTTATTCAAAATAACTGAAGCAATTTGTCTTAAACATTTCCAAAGAGGAAACTAACGTGGTTCCTAACCCCACTGGTGTTTCTAGCACTGTAACACCCCCATCAACATTCATCATGACAGCAAGTAGTGAGCAAGGAGGGTTCTGAAATCCAGCATCACTATTTATTTTGTTCAGATTAAGTGTAAAAGGAATTTTTGTACCTGTAAAAGGCGTAGAGAACGAGGAGGTTTCCGATGATGCCAATGGAGCCGATGATGAGCACGCACGTTCCTACGGTGTAAAGAACATAGTCGGGGATCTCTGCCTTGGTCACACTGTGGGGCTGGGTGCCCATATTCAACCCCTGAGTGGAAAGCATGACAAGGAAAGCTTAGTCCATTCGAGACACTTATTCTGGGGGAGTTGTGCTCAGCTTGCGCTGTCACAGCCTGCGCAAGACAACTACACACCTCGGAGCTATTTCTGCATCCCCTGTAATCAAGTTTCCCTCAGGTAGTAGCCTTTGTTACTTTAGCAGTACATATTTAGGTTAAAAAACAGCAAGAAGGAAATGAGACTGGAAAGAATATCAAGGCAGTTATGATGATGATGTGAAAGAGGCGAAGATGTGCTAGCATAAAACTCACTGGGGGTAACTGCTGCACTTGGGGGCACAGAGCAAGCTGGCAGCACAAACTTCAATTCAACGGGGAATAGCCTGCCAGACTTTAGTTTTATCAGGAGCACCAATATCAAATCCTACCTTTACAAATGTTAAATCCCGTGGGTTTCCCCAAGTTCCCTATCCACTCATTTACAGTGCTGAAAAACCTGGGAATTCCCCATGGAAAAGGTAGGAGACTGGAGGTAAAACAGCTGCAGTAGCATCGCTTGTGTAAGCACCAATACATTCGTCTTGACACCTCTTTCACTGTGCTTTATCTCCACTGCACAAATAAAACCGGTGCACAAATAAAAACTCCCTGTGGTTTGGGTGTTTTTAAGCAAATTTAGATTTATCAGTGGCTAAATTCAGCAGCAAGGCAGCCTATAGCCAATCCACTCAGCTTTCATTAGCTTTATCAACCAGAAGAGTCTGAATTGCCTGGTGGAGATTCTTATGGAGTCAAAAGCAGCTAAAGCCACGCAGAGCACTCAGACACGCGGCCAGATCTGGACAGCCCAGCCAAAGGAACAACACCTCGCCAGAGCTGAGGACCTGCTTTGCCTCACCGTGTTCTGCAGCTGTGCAGCTCGCTGAGGTGCAGGGTATGGAGCAAGGCTGATTCTGGCCCGCGGGCGAGGAGCTGGGTGGCAGAACAGGTTCAGGATGATAACTAGTCACCCACTGGAAGCATTTAAGCAGCCATTCAAAAAAAGGCCTTTTTCTTCCCACTATTGCTAGCTCCTAATTTCCCATACTGCTGCTTCTCCTTTTGGCCTTCTACTACTCCTTAGTCCTCTACCAAGTGCTCACTCTACAGCTCCCTCCTTGTACAACAGTTCTGGCTGCGGGCACCATCCCCTTGACTGCACAACTCCACTGGGGGTACTCCCTGGGGCGGGTTGTGCTCAGCAGGAGAGAGCGCCCGGTGAGATGCACAGCACACCCTGAGCATTGGCTGAAGAGCAGGTCTGGAGCCTGACAGACTCATTATAGGATGGAAACCACCAGCGTGACACTTCACCAAAGATAATATCACTGTAAAGGTAGAAAGAAATGAAAAGGAGCATCTGCTGGTGCTGGCTGCACCAGGGGATTGTCACTGCCATTCCCAGTGATTAGGCAGCAAGAAAAAAAGGTCATCAAGTGTAGCATTTCATAGCATCATAGAATGGTTTGGGTCAAAGGGACCTTACAGACCATTTGCTTCCAACCCCTGATGCCAAGGGCAGGGACACCTCCCACTAGAGCAGGTCGCTCAGAGCCCCATCCAACCTGGTCTTGAACGCATCCAGTGATGGAGCATCCACAGCTTCCCTGGGCAGCCTGTGCCAGTGTCTCACCACCCTCAGAGGGAAGAACTTCTTCCTAATTTTTAATCTTAATCTACCCTCTTCCACTTTGAAGCCATTACCCCTTGTCCTATCACTACCTGGGCTTGTAAAAAGCCCCTCACCAGCTTTCCAAGAGGCCCCATTTAGGTACGGGAAGGCTGCTGTAATTTACCCTTGAAGATGTGTGAGAGGTATTGCAGGAGTGCCCGGGGAGGTGGCCCAGCAGCTGTGGTCATTCGGTGGCACCAGGCACAGGCAGCACTGTGCTTTCAGAGAGGGGCTGCCTGGGCACGCAAATTAACCGTGTTAAACTCCTTTCCTCTCCCCTCCAACCTAATCTTCTTAGCGGCGTGCATGATCTAAAACAGAACTCTGCCTCATTTCTGGCAATGCATACCAAAGAGGCTAAACTGGGGAGAATGGAAAAGGATCCCTTTTTTCCTTCCTTTCCAGCTTATCTGTTAGGCATGCTCAGGATTTACCCCTGTATAGAGGGTTATTATATAGCAGAGTATTCAGAGACGACGTAACTCAGGACAAGTCGTCCTTGCCTGTTGTGTGCATCAGCCTTCCCCGTACGGACCTCACCGCTGCAGCAGCTCATCTGAGAAAGGCGCTATGAACTTCACACCCAAAGGTGTCTCTCTGCTGAAGAGAAGCTGACCTGGATGGTTTTAGCCCTCGTTATTCAGATATGAGTGGAGAGCTGTGTCAAAAACTCACAAATGTCTAATCTGACAGATTTGCAAACTCAGATTACAGCCCACGGGCAATACCGGATGAAATACAAACCGCCGATGCTTGCGGAGTGGAATTGGGAAGGGAATAAATACCAGGGATTAGACAGAGCCAGCCATCTCAGTGAGAAACTAAAGTGAGGGGTGTTTGGATTACGGAGGCTCTGGAGGATGGACCTTGCCTTCAGGGGGGTCCATGAAATACCCCAGCCACTTTTGCTGCAGTGATAATAGCAGCAAGAACAACGGCTACTCACTGGCACTGTTACCCTGAGACAGCAGGATGTGGCAAGCTGCTAAAGACAGAACACCATTTGTAAGACAAATTTGGGTCTAAGATGATGAATGCATATATTTCTGTGTGTGTATTTCAACAGCAAACCTCAACTTTGATAAAAAATGATTTCATTAAGCTAGTGGAACTTTTCTAAATAAACCAGGCCAAACCAGTACAAATAGCTCTAAGTTAATGAAAGAATTTACACTTTGTTTTACTCGTGTAATTTATTTCACTAGTTTGGCATAATTTCACAACAGAAAACTTTAAGAATAAAGATTTACATGCTTTTAAGATGGAGAATTTAAAATCTCCTCTGCTGAACAAATGCTGCTTTTCTCCTACAGACCCATCCTCCGTGCAGAGTAACACCCAGCTGGAGGCAAAGCATCACTTTCACCAAGGCTTTAAAATGTTCACAGAATTTAAGCTTTTTCTTGGTTTTTTTTTGTTGTTTTTTTTTTCCCTACAGTCTCATCTCTGAGACACTGGCCTGTTCCACAGCTTTGATTAACAAATTAAATACTTGGCAAAGCAAATATTTTACTGGGTGAAGATGCAGACTAGAAATATGAAAAAAAATAAATTAAATTCTAAGTTGGGTGAGAAGCTTTAACAAGAAGCTGGGTTTTGCTGATAGTCTCAAAAGCTCTTACCACTCTATGCATTTTTGGGGCACTTTTAGTTTCTCCCGAGTAATAAGAATAACATTAAACTGTTGCCGAGACTCTTTCCACCCCAAGAAAACCCAAAGAACTATTACAAATCTCTCCAGATGACTTGGTAAGCAGGAGAGCAGCTGAGTACACCAGGCTGCACTCACTGTTGGGTGGTACCAGTTGACATCCCTATCACTTAGTCCCAAAATGATGTATGGTTCATGACAGCTGCTATGAATCAGCAAATATCAGTTTATACCAGTGCATTCTACGTGTGCCATCGAACGACAGACCTGTTCTGTGTAAGCCACAGTCGTGCTCCTTCTCTTTCATGATGTCATTTAACATAAAGATAATAAAGGAAGGCAGTAATCTTTATTCAACCAATATATTGAATTTTTAATGGGTGAAGCGAGTTTTCAGGGGCTCGTGAGTCCATTTTTCCCCCAGGCTGGCTTTGCTTTCCCTCCCTTTGCAGTCCTGGGACAGAACCCCAAGCACTCTGCAGAAGATACACCCATTTCCTAAGTGAAGAAATGGTCCAGAATGACCCCATTGTTTCACTCAGAAATACAAATGTAAACAAGCAGCCCATGAAGATGCCAGCAGCTGCAGCAGGGCCAGCTCCTGGCACGCTTGCCTATCTTGCACTCGCTTTGTTTGGCTGCTTCAAATTAATGCTGCAGTCACTTGCATCTTGACTCCATGAGATGCTGGACCTGACAACTCACATAAATCATGATGTGGCCTTACCCTTACGTGTGATGTGGCTCCAACATCAAAATGCTGTCACCTACGTGGTCGCTTGGAGGGCTTTCCCGGCAGGGTAAGTAACAGATCTGCAGGCAAAGAGAGGATAAACAATTAACTGCTGTCCCTTAACTAGCTGGCAAAGGAAGCAGGCACTTCTAAGCATAAAAATCTACTCGGTCTATTTCTCTCAAAATAAGGATGGAAAACTTAACAAATGAGGCAAATTATTCCATGAAAGCTTTTGTAATTGGATTTGTAGTGCTACAACGATGTCCAAATGTTCAGAGCCATTCGTTTCTGCTTTCCAGCTGCTAAGATTAATAAAGATTGCAATGCAGAAGACAAAATAACTGTGGTTAAAGGAGGGAAAGGGCAGGTCCCTTCAATGGGTAGGGGTAGAAAATAATGGATCAGATTCAGAAATGGTTGTATAATTGGCATTAGGTGGATATAAGAGTATCTAAAGCTTTATTCATGCTCTGATTTTGGTCATGGATACAAGCTCATCGTGTGGAAATGATTTACACTGAAATAAGCTTAAGGAAGGGCTTGCTTACAGGAGGGATTAAAGTGTGCTAACAAGGGAGGGAATTAATAGCGTAGCAGCCACCCAGTGCTGACCTGCTGTGGGGGTTCATCATGTAGAAGTTTGATTTTACTGTAAAACAACCAACTTAACCAAGTTATGCTTGGAGATTTTAAAGAAAAATAGCAAATACTACTTGGGTGTGATGAGATGGGAGCAGTTCATGTGTGCCAGCCACCAGGTAGTGCTTGCCCAGTTCCTTGGGCTTTCACTGATGGTCAGTGTAAGAGGTAGTGTCAGTATGGAGCACCATCTAGTTTGAAATGATGACAAAATTTGGGTCTTTATGAATATCTTGTATGCAGGAACTCTTGAATCAGCAAACAGAAGACTGTTGCTGTGTGGTGACTATAGTAGAATGAGTGCTGGTCAGATATTTTTCAAAATATGATGCATTTAAAATGAATGCTTGTGGAAAATGTTGTAAAAAAAACCCCAAAACAAAACAAAAACCACCACAAAATAAAACCAAAGCAACAACTTTGCTTGTTCTGATTAACAGTACCACATTGCAACACCACACATAAAGAACAGATTAATTCTGTCCCCAGAAAATCAAATCAAACTGTGATCATCCTCATGTGATAAAGTTACTTTTCTTATCAGTCTCCGGGCAACACTCTTCCTCCACAGCTCGTTCCAATCAGGTCACGTGCCAAAGCCAGGAGCACTCCAACACATATTTATAGCGTGCATTTAATCAACAAGACAATTGATTTAGCAAACAGCACTGTGAATTTGATGCAGTTCATCCAAAAGTGACAAACAAGAGCAGGAGTTGCCAGTGCTGTGTACAACAGGACAAATAGCAAAGGCAGCTGGGTACCAAAGTCAGGCACCTGCTACAGAAATGTCCTGTTCTGTTTAAACATGTCCAAATCTGACCCTAAAAGAACCAAAGTCAACCATGACTTAAGCGGTTTTGAAAAACAAGCAAATGAAAGCTCACTACCAGAACCTCTTCATACTCCACGTAGTTGAGGGCTCAGTCCACCCTCCCTTTATCATCTCTCAGAGGCTTGCACACCAGCACAGCCCCTTCCTTAGCATGCCCCCCGAGCCACTCACCATATTGCCCTCTTTGCCAGAAATACCCCCAAGCTACCTGATGCTACGGCCAAATGCATACCAAATATTTGATCTTACTATGCATCATAATTTCATAGGTTAGTTCTCTCCCTCTGAGCATCTTACTGAGAACTGTAGCTCTTCAATAATCACACCAAATTCGCTTTAAAACCCCCCGATCCTGTTATTCTGTGTCTGCCACTCGGTGGTGAGAGGGCTCTGAACTCGCTGGAGCTGTACCCATTCAGCTCTTCACCCGAGCTGCTCTCCTCTCTCCACCTCCTTTGAGCTCCTGCAGTTCAAAGGTTGCACGTGCTGCTCTTAGAGGGCTTTTCCAACCGTGACAATTCCGTGATTCTTTGAAAGCCTCTGGTTCCTTTTACACACCCTGAGGCTGCCAGACAACTGCTGCTCCTATTTCACCAGCCAGGGATGTCTCTGCTCCAGCATGTCCACCACACATCAAAAGTGTTTCCTTGCCTGCTGCAGTTTGCTGATGGCAACGCGGTGCTGCAGCACCCATCACCTGCCCGCACCGAGCCCTCCCCAGCTCCTGCAGTCCCAGGCTTCAGGCTGACTGTGACAGCTGGGTGATGCTGGCGTGTTACTGGTTTTAACAGGAGTAAGCGAAGAACTGTCTTTGCCTGTCCAAAAATGTTGGCACCGTAGTTTGAAATCCTGATCTGGATATAACATCCTTCCCTGAGGTTTCAAAGAGCTTGGATGTGCACTCTGGATTCTGGACAGCTAGGCTTCTACTTTATTTTAAAAAAAAAAGAATATTTCTTCCATAATGTTGATAAGTGAAAGCAAATCCTTCACCAGCCCCCTCAGGCTTTATGCAGCTCACCTAGATGCCAACAGTCTTCATTGCACTGTCCTGTTTCATGGGCAGACCCTCTCAGATCTGTGTGCCAAAGCTGCCCTGCGAACTGGGCCCTGCATTTTAAAGGGAATCTGTGCAAACCTGTGCTTATTTTGAACAGTTGTGGGAAAAAAAACATCTGCTGACATCAGCTTTTCAAAGATTTTCCAAAGAAAACCCCATCCTGATAAAGCAGTTAAGGTAAGATGTTAATAACTTAATACTAACCCTACATAGTCTTTCTAATGCTACTTTGAAAGATACCCAGAGCTCCAATTTTCCATCAGCGTGGCCGTGTGGTTCCTGCTGGCTTCTCTGCTCTGTATTTTTTCTGTTCTGTCACCTATGATGAAGGGTGGTGAATGATGAAGGAAGTGCAATGAGCGCAGGAAAATAGACCTCCTCTATTAATGACACTTCAGTGAAGTTTTATTTATGGTTTTTTACTAGCTGAGTGTAAAGAGCTGTAGTTATACCAAAGAATTCATCTCACTCTCTACATTTCCCTATTGATAAACAAACTGATTTTTCTTCTACAGGAAGAAGACCTCAAACCAGAGCCATTCTCCACCAGCTAGGGTAATTTCCATATTTCCACATGAAATTTTGGTCATGGGTGACAGGGTGGGGGGTGGAGGGCAGCTTCAGACAACCCCCATTTGCATCATTCCATCATGGCCATTTAGGAACAGGAAAACTGCTAAAAGTAGTCAGATCAGAGGCCCTTCAGCTCCTTTATCTTACACCTGACAGTGTCTGGCAATAGATGCTTTTAGGGGGAGGCCAAGGGGAACCCAGCAAGTGCACGTTCTCTGTCGGTTACCTGGAAGCACACCTGTGATATTGGTATGAACACGGTAGCAGTTCAGTTTCTGCTGAGATCAAAGGAATACCTAATCACTCGAAGATGAGGATTATTCCCGTGTAATACCTGTCTGCTCTGTTTAATATTCCTCTATGCATGGGAGGAGGGTATGCGGAAGGAAGATCCAGACTCTTCCCAGAGGTGCACAGTGAACAGACAAGAGGCAACAGACACTGCTTGCAGCAGGCAAAGTTTTCAGAGAGGCTGGTGAAGCACAGAAACAGGGGCCCAGAGGGGCTGCACAATCCTCATCCACAGAGAATGTCAAAATGTTAAAGTTAGCCTTGCTTGGAGCAGGAGGTGGGGCTTGAGAACCTCCCTTCCAACCTGAAATATTCCATGATGCCAGGAATGCAATCCTCCAAAACATACTGTTTAAAAAATATGGGCTTAAGCCATAAGTAAAATAAAATATTAGTTCAGTTCCTTGAGCAGAGGTATGGAAATTAAAAAACTCCTTATCTACCTTCTTTTGCTTTCAGAAGGAACTGGGGACAGACACAAAAGCCAAGTGAACCCTCATGCATGTTTTACACCCAGGTGCTGTAGACTAACCTCAAAAACTAATCCATACAAGGACCATAATTCTCCAATAGGAAGGCTGTAGTAAGTGCTCCACTTCATTTGTAACCATTTCTCCTGCTGTGGATTTAAGTCCCGTATGAAAAGACAGATTTCCAGAGGTTCTTAGCCACTTCACACCTATTGATTGCACTGGTGGCAATACACTTACTCTTCTCCTGTGCTGCTGAAAATACTCCTTGGGGTTTGTCTGCACTCTCTGATGCATAAGTTTCATGAAAATCTGGCTTTGGAATATTTTATGCTTAATTTTAAGGAATATAACTGGTTAGTCCAATGGCCTATGCATTTCAGTCTGGCAGATTGCCTCTAGATACTCTAAATACTCTCTTTAGAATCTAGCCACCACAGGTAATGGGGATAACTGGAGATGACTGGGAAGAGAAGGAAATGAGCCATACTCGAGATGACCCATCTCTGCAGTGAAAGGCAAATCTTTATTGCCATAGGAAAGCGTTTGGCAGTAGCACCACCTCCCTTAATTCTCCAAAACAAGGAGATCTTTGCTGGATCACCCAGAGGGTGAAGCTCTTATGAATTCCTAAAGGAACAAACAGCCCAACCTCCCATGTACAAATAGTTTACAATTAGCAAGCTACTGCCGTACTGAAGCCTTATTTCAGAGGAAGATGGAAGCAGTACTGGCAAACTAACAAGGAACTGCAATAGGGGCATAACTGGAGAGAAATGACAGCAATCAAAAGACTCCCAGATCTATAAAATACCAAAATAACGGAGCAAGCTTGGACACATTTGGTGGGAATAGGTGTGCATATTAAAAGCTACTTCTGTATCTCTCAGAGAACTTAACTGTCTCACGGCAGGGCTCATCTTGGAGGAAGCAGCAATATCTTGCACGAAAGCAAACGCACTTACTTTGATCTGGAGAAGCAAAAAGACAATGTTGATAGAACAGGGAAGGAGCTTCACCCTGTCCCGCTTCCCTGCTGGGTGTAGCACGCTGAAAAGAGGGACAGCGTAGTTCTTTTAACATGGTCTCTTGTTCTAATCCTGCAGACCACTTTTCAAGACTCTACAAGAGGTGACAGAAGTTTTAGCACATCTATAATAGGAGATACCATCTTCCTCTCAACCTCACAGCAATCTCTGGATATGGGCTGCATTTGAAGCAATTTCTACATTGC
The DNA here is from genome assembly GCA_027560015.1 of Chloroceryle amazona. Classification (NCBI taxonomy): domain Eukaryota; kingdom Metazoa; phylum Chordata; class Aves; order Coraciiformes; family Cerylidae; genus Chloroceryle; species Chloroceryle amazona. The sequence continues at coordinate 54,929 of JANHFX010003943.1, forward strand.
TTTGGTAACATCAGCTTGGAACCACGATGAACTACCAGAGAAGAAAGCCACAGCATAAAGCAGCTTCAGGAGAAAGTGCCATTTTGCAAAAAGAAAAGCTCACAAGTCAGGTAGTTCCAACCCAGTTTTATGATACCAAGTCAGAAAGCCTCAGGGAGTCCCCACAAGTTTTCTCTGCAGAGTCCTACCTCTCATCTCAGACAAAAACTAGCTCCTTCTGAACCCTTATTTTAAAAAGCATACATGCAAAGTAACATGCACAGGGAATCTCACAAAACAAACAGAAGTAAGTCTAGGAGAGCGCTGTGTGCGTCTCAAGTCATGTTCCTTTTAGACTTCAGCCCACCCTGGGCCTTTGCTAGTCCACCTAACTCCAGAAAAGCATCACACCAAAGAGCATCGCTCCATGGAAATACAGGGGAAGCGAGAATCTGCTCAAAGCAGCTGGGGGGGTAAGGGAAATACTCATGTAAGTTTTTTCTTGAAAACAAATAGGTACCGTTAATTACAAATTTCTATTGAACTTCAGCTGTAGCTTATCACTGTTAGCTTTGTTGTGATCAAACACAACAGCCTTGTGCAGTGCCCTGCCCGTTTGCACAGCAACCAGAAAGCTCCATCTGCCTCTTCCCCGGGTTTTCTACCAGGGGATGTTTCCACTTTGTGAATGCTGCCAAACTCAGCAGCTGATCCATTCCCTGGGCCTGCTCTCAGGTGGCTCCAGCCTGGCACCTCACTGCAGCAGAGGCACACGTAGGGATCCAGCTGCAAGGCAGCCCAAGGCCGTCTATGCTCACACCATGTCACCATTCTGCGTGTGCCACATCCCTTGCCGAACTACTGACCACCTCGGACTGGTCAGTTATCTGCTGGCTAAGCATGGGCACACGTCCCATCATCTACCAAAGCTGCACGTGAAGTTTGACAGGCACCTTTTTATGTCAGTGTTTCCCAGGGTGACTATCCTCACCACAGAACTCACAAGAGGTGTCTGGCAGTGATAGCCTTGAGTGCTTCGGTAGCGTGCAGTCAGTTTGTGCAAGTCAGCCTCTCAGTGCATTATGAGTAACTCCTTTGATTCCCTTGCACCAGTGCACTGAGATTTCCTACTTTTCCAGGCTCAGAGAGCTTGGCTTGCGTTGCAGCTGCACTGTCTTGCGCTTCATGTTTCTTACTAGGTTTGCCCAGCTTTGAGAAACTCTTGGGTATGTTGATACCAAAGGCTGAATCATCTCATCTAGTACCACTGCTTGTCATGCTCTGGTGGTTCAGGAATTGTATCACTCGTTTCATCCCGGGCAGTGATATGCAGACACACGTTTCTATTCTGGGTCCAGTTTGGCACATGTGGTGAATTCTTCTTCAAACTCTGCTTGGCCAAGGACTCCTGGAGTAAGCAGACCACCTTCAGCAGTCACACTTCCTCTGCACCCAGCACATTGGGAGTATAGAACATCCTGAGGGGGATAACATGCAGCCTCTGAAGGCAGTCAAACAGTGCCAAAAATATTTCAGCTTTGAATCCCTTGACCAGCTTGCTGAGCTACATTCACACATATGCGTATTTTTGTACAGCTACACTTATGGCAAGAGAAAGAAACACAGAATGTGAACTAGTTCAAAACTGGGCGAGCATTCCACGACAGGGAACAGAATCCGGACTTCCTAGGAAACTTTAGAGAAAGTTTAACAGCAAAAATAGCCCACAGACACCCTGATAAAGATGTGATTAAAAAGACAAAATCAATTAAAAGCTGAAGACCTCCAACAGTGCCAGGATGCACTGAGTGCATGTAAATCATCCGGAGTTTTGAGTTACATGCTCAAACTCCTGTTATTTGCCACTTAGTTATTACTTAAGAGAATTCTATAAAAAGCTTGCCCAGCTTTTTTCTTTCTGATTTATCCCAAGACAAGCACCTGTTGCAATGAGGGGAGATCCACAGCTTCCCTCCCAAGCTGGAGTTTCTCCCATACCATTCCCATAGCCCTTTCTTTTCCCCTCTTAAGACTAGAAAAGGAAAGAAATATTCTTGGTAGAGTTCTCTGAATTCCAGGGCTGGGCTAATGAACTTAAGTCCAGGCAAGGTATCAAGGATTTAGGAGGAAACCTTCTATCCTAAAATCTATGCAAAGTATTGTCATGGTATCAGGGCAGGAGTACTCAAGTATGGGGGCAGGGGGTCGATTACGAGGACAGGGATACAGAAATCTTTCATATATAGTTTGCTGACCTATCTCATCCTTCTGCCACAAATTATAACTACTTTCCAATGCACAAGAAAAGGTTTCTTTATGAGTGTTTTCAAATAATCCTAGCTAAGCATATAGGCAATCGACAAACCTTCCTACAGCACTTCATTTAGGTCACTTTACATTAATTGGCTCCAGAAAAAGAATAACAACTCTGAAATCTGCTTTAGGACTTCATTTAGATTTCCTTTTGCATTTAAATTTTCCTGCTGCTAATGACCAAATTACAATAAGGTTTAATCAACTAGATCTCGATGATGCAACGAGTACCGTCATCAGCAATCACCTGCTACAGCCTCCCCTGCGTAGCCAATTTTCCCATCAGCCAAAACTCAAAATCCATCCTAAAAATTTAAACAAAACAGCACAAAGAAAATACCTTTCATTCTGGTTCTGCATCAGCTGCACAAAGAACAAGAATTCAAGATTCATTACAGTAAAACGACTTCAGTGAGGTGGGTTGGGTTTGTTTGGGTTTTTTTCCCTTTTAAAGGAGAAGCAATTAATTGAATCCATTCCTTAAAAACAAACAAACAACCCCCCCCAAAAACCCACAAACAAACAACAAACAAAGCAGAAGAGAAACTTCCCCTTCCCTTCTCCCACTTTCTGAAGCCTTCCTCCCGGCACGTACTTTTTGAGCTCAGCCGACAGCATCTCCCTTCCCTCTGCTGCGGCTGAGCTGCGGCTCATCCCGAGGAGCAGTCAAATCCCAGCCTTTCGGAAGCTGCTCTCAAAGCGAACCCTCCTCCCTCCGTCCCTCCGTCCGTCCGTCAGCTCCGGGAGCCTATCGACCCGCAGCTCTAGCCCCCAGCAAACCACCCATCCCATTATTCAGCCTGACTGGCCCCGGCGTGACTGTTTCAAGTGCAGAACGATAACCTAAAATAAACCCAAACAAATACCCCACTATTTTTTACTTTTTAATTTACTTTTTTTTTTTTTAAAAAAAAAAAGAGGATGAACGCCCAGAGGAGCTCGTTTCCAGAGCATCCCAGGGGCTACCTCTGCCCAGCCCAGCCCGGGAGCATCCCGAGCCCCCCAGGGTACCACCTCCGAGGCTGGGCATCCTCGGGCAGTCAGTGCCCGGGGCTCTGCCCGCTCCGTACCTGCTCTCCGCGGTCCCGCGTGGGCAGCCACGGATGGAGGCGACGTCTGGGATTTCCCTTGCAGCGGCTCCTGCCCGTGGCCTCTTATGCTTTTGCTGCGAGGAGCCTGGCTCTGCCTTCCCTGGAACCCCCCCTTTAGGTGGCTGAAAAAAGCAGCCGGGCACCCCCCGCCCTCCCCCCCCCCCCCCCCCCCCCCCCCCTCCCCCCCCCCCCACCCCCCGCCCCCCCCCCCCCCTCCCCCCCCCGCCCCCCCC
>JANHFX010003944.1:328-19631 GCA_027560015.1 Chloroceryle amazona
TAGGTGCTAGCCCTCACAGAGTGCCTCAAGCCGTGGGAACCACATCTGCTGCTGCCTCGTGCCAGCCCCGGTACCCATGCTGGGGCTGTGACAGGAAGAGGAAAGCCATTCTGGGCTGGGACAAAGGATACCTAAAATGAGGGGGGGGAAAGGGAAAAAAGAGCAAGAGCCCCGTTAGCTTCAATTGGCAGCCACTGTGTAGTTAGGAGGACCTACAGGGCTCTGTGCACTTTCCAAGATTTGTTTTGAAAAGATGCCAGACAGAGTTCTGCAGAGCTAAGTGGAAGTAGCAAGCATGATGGTGACATCTTTAAACCTGGCCAGCTACCAATGGGCTTTTACAGGGCCAGAGCGATAAGGTTAGTAGATTATTTTCTTTGTTGTTGTGAAATCACATAGTCCTTGTTCTTGAGAGCTGTGTAGGTATTTATCCAAGAATTCATGTTAAAGAAATATCTATGTCACTGAGACAAGAGCAACTGCCATAATTTATGCAAGAAGGCTGACATTCCAGTATTAAGTAAAAAAAAAATCATGACCTTTGCCATTTTTAAATCACCTCTGGGCAGGATTTCCAGTCAGACATTACCACAGCCCAATTAACCTGATAAGCAGAGGGACAACAGTTAATGTTCACATTAATAATACACAACCCTCTCCCTTCCCTTGCCTGAAAAGAAAAAATAATTAGAGTGGGATTATTTTTTTATCGTGTATATTAGTAATCAGCCCAAAGGCATGAAGAAGAGACCTTTAGACAAAGCAGAAATTAATACGAATAGTTTAGGGAGATCTGCTTAAAATAGATTAGAATTGTCTTTAAAAGGGTTTCCCCCCTCCCCATAAGATGCTTGGAGTTGCAGTATTATCTGAGGGGAAAATACTGCAAAGGCTGCCAAAAAACCATTGGAAGAAAATGAATATAGACACAAAAGGCTGAGACGAGATGGTGTTCCAAAGGTTACGAACTTAATGTTCAGAATTTCTCTAGTCCGGCCTTTGTCCTAGCAGCAAAAGGTGCTGAGCTAAAATAAAATATGCATCTTTTATTTCTGCTTGTGGATAGTACTGAATTATATGTAGTAATTTATTTCCTACATTACATATTATTTTGGCTTATAAGGAAACTAATATTGAGAGATTCACCATACAGAAAAACAAAAAGCTGTATTTTAGTCTCCAAGAGGGTCATGTCTCCGACTTCTGCTATTTCTACTCTGAGTGATGAAAAAAACCTGTTTTGATGTGCAGGATAGAAGGGCCAGCTTGAAGCTTGTAAAAGTTAATGATGCTTCAAACAGAGGGAAGAAGGGAAGGAATACTTCTGAAAATGAGTAAATGCAAACAATACAAATGTACTAGAAGTCACCACCAGCCACTAGAGTGAGAACTGGGAGTCAAGGGCGTTCAGTGCTTCAAAGAAGTGAGAAATGGAGCCAGGGAGGGAGGTGAAGAGCATGAAAATACTTCTCTTGCTGGCAAATTCCATCCTAGAGGTCTATAAATATCCCCAGACAGACACAGTTAAGAAAAGGCTGCAGACAAGAGGAAGAAGACGACCTACTGAAGAAGACAAGCAGTAAAACATGCTGATGAAATTATGCATTTTCCTGGTGTAATGCTACTGCTGCATATCTTGTTTCCCTCTGGTGAGTTAGGTATGTAAAAAATAAACAAAACAAAGCAAAATTCACTACTGCCTTTTTTACTTCAAAGCTGAAAGAGAGGAAGCAGAGAAAGACATGCTGGTTCCAAGGGCACACATTAAATCAACTTGTATAGAAAAATGAAGGCTTATAAGGCTCTATTACTGAACTAAGTTCTCTATGAATGACCAGGCTTCCTAGCTTGACACTCTCACTGATAGAAGGTACCTTCTCCCATGTACATTAAAGCCCATCAAAACTAGTGATTACACCACTTAAATGCTTCCTCTCCGAGCACAGTTTAATCAGGAGAGTGAAGTGCTCCTGCACAAATACCCTAGCAGCAAAGGTGACATTACACAAAAGAATTGCTTTCAAGTGGTCTATGGAAACCATGTTCAAGGGACCGTACCTGACAGCCAAACACAAGCATCAGCTTGCTTTTTCTTTATGCAGACCATCAGATGAGGCAAGCCATGCTGGGAAGGTGGGAATAGAGATTTTAAGGAACCTGGCAGGGATTCCCTGCTGAACTGCACGGTGGCTTAAGACATAGGAGTCCTTGTGCTGCTGCCTTCCTTCTCCCATGGAGAAGCCCATACCCATAGCAGAGACTGTGTATCCACTTTAGAGTAAATGCCTAAAGAAAGGTGCTGCTCTGCAAGCCGTAGTGCCTGTGGGTCACCATGCACAGAGCCAAGGGTGAGCTGCTAGCTGTGGGTCAGGGTTGAAGTGCACTGAGAAAGCCTACCCCTTTCTGATAGCTGGAGTGGTGTGAAGGCTGCAGGATTCTCCTGAGGCATTGCTGGCTGCAAGGGCAAATGGACATCAATGTGTAGGCAGCCTGAGCTTGACAAGTGTGGATGCCCGCAGCTGGTGGATGCTGATGGCCCACAGGCAGCTACAGAAACACACCAGGCTGAAGCTTGCTCCCTGGTCCAGTGCCTCAAGGTCGGACTAGTCATATACTCTAATTCAGGAATGACAATAACTTTTTATGATTTTGCTTACATTGTGTGGGACAGGGTTAGCACATCTACTGTTTAAAATGTGTTTCAACATGTAGAATCATCGAATCATCAAGGTTGGAAAAGACTTTTAAGATCATCCAGTCCAACCATTAACCCTACTCTACCAAGTCCACCACTAAGCCATATCCCCAAGCACCACATCTATACAGCTTTTAAACACATCCACAGATGGCCACTAAGCCACCTCCGTGTGCAACCTGTTATAAGGCCTGACAACTTTTACAGTGAAAAAAATTTTCCTAATGTCCAGTTTAAACCTCCCCTGGTGCTGCTTGAGGCCATTCTCTCTTGTTCTATCACTAATTACTTGTGAAGAGACCAGCACCTACCTTTCTACAGTATCCTTTCAGGTAGTTTTAGAGAGTGATAAGATCTCCCCTCAGCCGCCTTTTCTTCAGATAAAGTAGCCCCAGTTTCCTCAGCTGCTCCTCATAAGACTTGCTCTCTGGGCCCTTCATCAGCTTTGTTGCTCTTCTCTGGACATGCTTCAGTGTACACAATTATTGTCCAGCCCTTAGTGTGAAGTGGCAGTAGTTGTGGTTTTTGTTTTGTTTTGTTTTTGTTTGTTTGTTTGTTGTTTGTTTTTTTGGTTTTGTTTTTTTTTTTTTTTAAAACAACAACTCAAAAGCAGAACTACTTGTCTTATGCTATTTCATGAGCTAAGACTGACCTAAGGTGAAATCTTTGCTTTATGAGAAGACCCTAAGTAATAACATTTGTGTGCAATTGCATGTGATAAGATCAGTCTTAAAAAAAAGGAAGTTTAAGTGTATGGGAGTAATCATTAACATAAAGAAGGGAAAGGTGGGCCACCTTTAGTTTCTGCAGTGTGAAATTCTGTGTCTTTTCCTGTGTCTGTGGAATTTAACACATCACTCAAACTGTGACAGATCTGTTTTAGCAAAGCAGTCAAGAAAGTCTTCCTCTTTCTATCTGCTCTCCAAGATACTGTGGTAACACAAACCATTCCTTTATCCTTCTGTCTGCATGGCTCCTCATTATTAACTGTATTTCCCAAGGTTCAGGGGTGTCTTCAGTAACCTTGGGAAATCATGTTTTCAAACTCAAAATACGGTTTCTTCCATGATCCTTCTTACATCCCCCTCTTTAAATGAAAGGCTCCCATTCATAGTTACCCTTTCTTTCCTCTTCTTTCACCAGTTTTCAGTCCAATATGCTTATTGTCCTTCTATTCCATGACTTCAGCCCTTAGACATTTTAACCAACAGTGGAGAATGTTGTCAAATGCTTTCTGAAAAACAGAGTCTATAATATCCTTTCCCCTTCCTTACCAGGCCAGTAATTTCCTCAAAGAATTCCAACAAATTAGTTAGGCATGATCTCCTTTCCCTGAATTGATGTTAGCTGTCTTTAATCAAGCTCTGCTTTTCCAAGTGTTCCCTATTTGATTCCTTAAAGGAGTTTCGGAGTCTTTCCCCTTCAGTGAAGTCAAACTAACAAGTCTGATTTTTCCCAGTGTCTGGGGACACTGTCTTCTTTTTTCCATTAAGAAAAAATGTTGAGAAATAAATTTCAAGTAATTTCAGCAACCTCCCACCTAGAGACACTTATTCCCTCAGATTTTTAAGCACAGCTTTTGCTGTCAAGAGAGGGGGTGTATCCTAAGAAGACAAAGGTGAGAACAGAAAGACACAACATTACAGATGACAACTTTGTGTAATTGGATTATATATTTCAAAATCTGGGAACCAAATAATAACAAACATTTCTGATGAAGTCTGAAATTTGCATGGATTAAACTCATGTCCAGTTCCTCCTGCAGGCAAGCAACACTGGGACCATACCAGCCTGCAGCACTTCCCCACAGACCTTGCTGGGGAACATCTGTTGGAATGTGACGTGGTTTGTGTTAAAGTCTTTGGTGTGTTTATGTACTTATGAGGCTTTGCATACTGCCCCCCAAGCTAGTCTTTCACTTCAGGCATAGGTAAATTGGGGAGGAGCAATGTGGGAGATTAGCCCCTCTGCTGGCATCAGCATTTCCAACCTGTGTGTCCCTCTGCGCACATTTATGATGTGATGTACGATCTGGCTTCATGATGGCACAAGCCTCTCCCCACACACAGTTGAGAACAACTGAATCTGTGTCACCACCATTTATACCCCACACAGTGCCATAGCCTGTCTCTTGTTCTTGATGAACATTTGCTGGCCATAGCCAGTAACCACTGACTGCACTCAGGACCAGTCATGAGTGGCAGGCAGACCACAGAGAGGTGGGAGGCAGCACCCCTCCACTGGGACCTCCTCTGCCCAGCCTCAACTGCAGTGCCCCAGGGCAGGGCAGCCTGGGGAGACTGGCACAGGGTACTTAACCATACGCTGCTGCTCTGAGGCCTGGGTTTGGTTTCTTCTGTGGGTGGGTTTCACTGTAATCTCTCCATAAATTGCTCCTTTCTTCAGGGGCAAACTTCAGTCACACTGTCCTCCAGGGACAGAGATGGCCCCAGTGCAGTAGGAGGACAGTCTTCCCTGGGGAAGGGGACAAAGGCATGACTGTGCAGGATGGCCTTGTACCTGGTCATTTTTCCTGGTTTCGTGAAGCAGCAAAATGCCCAACACTTGTTACCGCATCTGAGAAAAAAATAGTTTTCACCCACCGTCATTGGTAGGAAAAGGGAAATAAAAGAATATAAAAGAAGGAGGTTCTGCCTCTTGTGAAGTATGAGATCCACTCAAAGTCATGGCAATAAGCATATTCCATGATACTTTGCATTTTGATATATATTTGGATTGTATGCACTATGCATTTCTTGAGTTCCCATATCTGCAAGGGATGGTGTAAATGATCTAAGATTAGCAATAAGAAATCCCTGTATCAGTAGGTTTCTGTTCAGAGTGAAGAAATTTGTAGAACAGATTGTTAACACCAGCTGTTCTGGGAACACATCATTTACTGCTCCAAAGTTAAAGAGATTCTGCTGGCTGCACCTTTCACAGGTAAAGAATATATATTTAAAAAGATAACAGAAATCACTATCAGTTTTAGTCATTCTATTTTAAACACAAGAAAGAAACTACTCAGAGTAGTTTCTTTATATTGGAGAGAACAAGATCTACTACCTGACTCTTCCTCCCCTTATTTCTTTCTTGCCATTAAGCACCATTCATAAAGCATCAAATTCCTAAAAAGGGATTCCTGGATCACTAGTCTAGACCCCCAGTATCATAGGCAATCACACTAAGTAATACCTTTGATAAATTCCTCTCCCTCTTAACAAACACAACTCCCTCTTAAAAAAAACCCAAGCAAACAAAGCAAAAGTTATTTGCTCCTGTTATTCCTACAAAAGACTATTCAGAACCTTATCCCTCTGCTATTCTGATTTTCCTTCTTCCTACTTCCAGACTGCAGTTTTCATGACCCATTAACGTCCATTTGTCCTTGTGCAAAAATTTTCCTTTGACTTAAATATATCTTCTTGTTTCCTGAAAGTTCTGCTTTCCTTTTTACCACATCTTTCTCTTTTTACCATTCTGCTTCCTTTCTTGTTTCTCCTCTTTCATTCACAATGTCTTATTTCACTCATGACAAACTGTCTAGAAAAAGTCTCGATGGATCAGGCAGCAGATTTGTTCCACTGGGCTGAAAGACTATAATTAAGAGTTTTGATAAATCAGGAGCAATGTGACTCAGGTATATCAGCTGAACCACAGGTAACTGACCTTAGTAGCCTTAGTAGTACATGTAAGGTAAATCATATCACTTCAAAACTCAGCAGAAGGGATTAGATTAATATCTGAGACATGTTAGGAGCATAAGCATGGATATTCAGTTGTGTTGCTTAGACCTGCTCTGGAACAAAACACAGCAGATATCTCAGTCTCTGTAAATCTTGCTTCATTTTCTGGATTTCTTCACTGCGAACTGACCAGAATTAATGAACTGAAAAAGGCAGCAGACACTCCTACCTTATAATGCAGCTCCTAGGGCCAGTACAGGGCCTGGCATAACAAAAAGCCCAACCCTGGCTCTTGCAGTCAGAGGAGAGGGAAAACAAAGGAGTGAGAACTGCAGCTGGCAGCCCATGGGTCACAGCACAGTATTCTTCTTAGCCCTGGCCAGAGAGCTGGGAGCAGAAGGATGAACAGGAGGGAGGGAGGCAGCAGAAAGTGAATTTTATAGCATTACTTGGGAGGCTAAATCACATTCATCTTATTACTAATTCCTACAGTGATAATGAAGGACAGCTCTGCAAGGCAAGATGGGACAGAATGGGCATTTTTATTTTTATATGTACAAACTAGCTGAAAAGAATATTGTGCATGGTCCTCATTTTGTACAGCAGTCAGATAAACTTCTCCTTTTATAACCAGCTGCACTGGTTGACCAGCTGCACTGGATGACCAGTGCAGCATAGGAAACCCAACAGAGGAGTCGAAGGAGTAGATTCACTCAATCTCTGACATTTCAGCTCCATGACAGCCCAAACACGTAGCATTAACTCCATTATTACGTCACAGTCCAGCTCAGAGAGTGCTTCCAGAAAATCTCCAGAAACAATAAAACATTGCTTTTAAAAAGCCAGGAATGCTGGTGTTTTGATAGGCGATTAAAAGACACTTTCTACTGCTACAGATTTAGTATTTGTGTTACCAAAACCTACAGCAGCTTTTTCCTCTTATCAGGTTTGACATTTTTTCATAGGTTTTTGATTGACCTCACATTACTGCACCTGGAAAGTCTATCCTTGATACATATCTGGTGTCTTATTAAGATCCACATTCACTCTCTGTTAAATACTGTGATTCAGCTAATTTAAAACAGTTTGGGTTTGCCTTGAAAACAAGCCTTCAGTTCAAGATGTGCCTCCTTTTCCAATTCTTTTTCACAGCCTGCTTTTTTGGCTAGCTTTCTGATACTGACTGCTAGACTGGCCATCAGTATGACACCCCACACCACTCACCCTTAGTCCTTACCAGGACTCCACATGAGTGTGGATGTGAGGACAAGGACCTGGTTATGTCTTTTTGATCCCTGTTGTGCCCCTTGTCCTGACTCAGCATCCTGGTGAAAGCAATGTGATGACTGCTATCACTGTCACTCACCCAGCTGGCAGGTCCCGTTTCCAGCCCCCCCCCTGGTTATTTGCCTTTGAAAGCTTCAAAGAACACCAACATCACCTCCCTGGGGTCTACCAGATGCAGGTTAACGGTTTCCTGCTTTGTACTACGTGCCCGTTGCAAAAGGACTTTTGGAAGAAAACCACAGAGAAATCAACTGTAAGTGCATCCTGTCATCCTCCTACGGTGGGCTCAGAAGTCACAATGTTGTAAGCCTGCCTCAATGAAAAGTGATTTCTTAGCTGACATTTGGGAATGTGGAAGACTAATAAGTGCTCGCACTCTTTTTCAGCCAGCTAACAGAAATAGTTGTGGTTTATATCGAGCCTTTACTTCCATATGCACTGAGGAAAAAAGTCACTGGTACTGTCCACTGAAGTCTTCTGCATTTTTTCCATGTCCAGTCAACTCTCAATGTTATTCTCAATAGACTAATACAGAACATATGTAAATTCATCTGAAGGAACACATTTAGTATATTTAGCTTTGAAAAATGAAGTTTTGATGAAGAATGAACATCAAGGGCAGGGGGTGGGGGGAAAGATGTCTGGGAGTATTTTTATCAGGGCACAGCTAATCTGCAACCTGGATGTGCTGCTCCCAGGTGATTAAGAACTGACTGGGTTTCAATCACAAATGTGGCTCCTTTCATTTCTGCTTTAAACCAAAGTGAGCTTGAATTCTCTGGGCTAATCTACATCTTTTTCTCATTGCAGAACTTGGCACTATTCAGTACAAATAGCATGCCTTGCTCAAGGAACTGCAAGAATAATGAAGGCCAGGGCTTTTTGAATCATGCCTGAGATGCATTAGCAAAGCTGTGGGGCACTTCCTGCAGCACCTGCCCAGGCTGTTCCTGGCAGCGCTGGGAGCTGTTGGGTTTTCCCTTTCCTGATCCCCAGATCAAAACAACTTTTAAAGAGGCAGTTCCCATTGCATGCTTGATTTTGGCATGTAATGGCTGATGCTTAGGTGTGAAGAGAAGTCATCCTTCTCTTTTCATTGTGACCTCTTTACCTTAGCTTCACTTCACATCTGTTCTTCTTATCCCATGCCTCTGCCTCTGATACACCTTCCCTTTGTTTTTCTCTCTTTATAACTTATTCCCCTCTTACATTACCACCTTTCGAAACCATAATAGCCTAACATGCTGTTTCCTGCTATCATTCCCTCCTCACCTCCTCACCTGTGGTCCTGGTTGCAGACATAAGCTCTTTGGGAAATGGACTTCTCACTGCCTCCTTTTTGCATCTGCTGGAGGGGGGCCCTAGTCCCGGTTGTTCTGTAGGCTAATAAACATAGTAGGCTAATAAAGTAGTGAGAACAAGTAGCAACTTTGCTCTCTAGCTAATTATTTCCTACCTATGTCAAACATTTTGTTTCTTTAGAAACTGCGTATCCAACAGCAGAAAATGGGAATTAAGCTATAATTTTATGTCTTGTCAATTTGAGGGACAGAAGTCACCTTACCTGGGTTGAGATGCTGACCGTCAGGTCAGCATGAATGAATTTTGAGTTTAAGTAATGAGAATGAATTTTTCGTGAACCATTTGAAGACGGAATTACTGAAGATATTTATGAAAAATTTTGCATAGCAATCAATAACAAGAAAGTCCTGCTCCTGAGGAGTTCACAAATCAAAAAAGTGCTGAACTTCATCCAATAAATTATTTATTGTGAATTGTTCACAAAGCTGTGCTCTGCTTACAAGGGAAGTTCAGGGGGTCTAATAATCCCTCTTCATACAGAATATTTTGTTACATGGGGAAAATAGTAATTCAGAGGATGCTCAATTTTATGCTCTTGTAATAAAGTGAGAAACTGTTTGCTTCTGGCATTTGTGAGGAAAATACTTGTTTTTCTTCACTGTTGTGAACTATCTCAGAATATTTTTTTAACAGAAAGTATTAGCATGGTTGCCATTAAAAAATCAGCATTGGTCCAGCAATTACTACACAATCCCAAGTAATGAAGTACAGAAAAATGTATTTATCCCAGAGACAGTGTGTGGTAACTTATGGTAAAAGTTGCTTCTTTAGGAGCAGCCACCACGTCTCCATCTGTTTCAGCTAAAATAACTGTCCAAGTGACCCCAAATTCAACTTTATGAGGCTCATATTAATAGGGAATCTGAAGAAAATGAGCCAGAGTTTAGCTTCATGTCACTACTCACATTTTCAAGCTCTTTATCAAGTATCTCTTAAAAGTGTCCTGTATGCTAGAGCTCCGAAAGCCTGTCTGTAAGTGATGGACTCATCTTTAGAGAAACAGATCCACTTAATGTGTCCAGCTACAAACATGAGCCTATTGGTGCATATGAACTAACATGTCACCCTGTGATTGATGTTTCCCTATTACTCTGCCAAAGTACATTAAGTTAAGCTCCTTTTCATCTCCACAAATAGTAGGGGCTACAGATGGACCTCATTTGTAATCCTCAGGAACTAACACAATCGAGTGATGCGAGAGAGTGCCGATACCTATTGCCCGCCTGAAATGGATTAGGGAGATTTCTTTATGGGGCAGCATTACAAGAATAAAGTAACATAGAAAGTAATAATGGAAAGGAGGGGGTGTGACAGTGGCTGCGAGCACTCACAGACTCTGCAGATGACAATACTCTCTGAGCGGACACTTGTATTTGGTGGTGAGTTTATGCACAGGGTGCATAACTCAAATCTATGTGTTCTTTGACACTCGTCTCCCATGTGCCATGAGCAACATGCAGCATGAGAAGCCACATCCACTGCTTTGGTGGCATCCTGGTCCCACTGAAGCTCATAGCTAAGCTACTGACTTCAGTCACGGACAGGATTTCATCACAGCCTGGAGCTTGGCAAGGTCCTGGGTGAGAGGCAGCAAAAGGAGTCTATGGAGTGCTGGGCACCTCTCACAGTGATTTTTTTCTTGGCAATGTTTGTATAGGGAGCTTGGGCAACTTGAAGCTGGTTAGGCATCTACTTCTTACGAAACAAAGCTATACACACACACAAAAAATCCCCTGAAGCTTTGTACTCAGGCTGTTTGCTGGAGGGTCCTGGCACAGGTGTTATGGCTGCAGTTGGTCAAGGGAGCTGTGTTCAGGCAGCCCTGGGAAGAAGAGCTCTGGCCACCCCCATCCCACCTAGAGTTGTGATGGCCTTGCAGCCTGCCTCAGGCAGTACAAAAAGCCAGAAAACCAAGTATCTGGGAAATTGAGTGCTGAAAATACTTTCCTGAGGTGGAGCAAATGTCAGCCCTTGCAAGATACCTCCAAGGCATATTTTCTCAAAGGCTACACTGTGTCAGCAAAGAGAGATAAAAGCCTTGCACCACCTTCACTGTCAGGCAGGGCCAGAGGCAGGCAGGGCTGGGTGCTGCTGGCCTCTTTGCTCAGGGTCGTACACACCACACCAATTGAAGCCGTTTCTGGATGTGTCATGAGTGAGCTTGCTTGCCAGAGCACATGTCCTCTTGCTGTCCTCAGAGCACAAGTATGCAACATCCACACGGGCCAGCCCTCAACTCCAGAGCCTGCCAGTGCTTTAGTGGGAAGAGCAGCAGGCTGGGAGGGGGACATGGATGTCCCCCCTCAATGGGTATCATTTTACTTCATGTCAAAGCTATTTCCATCTCTCATGTAAAGGGAGCACGTTGTAATGCAGATAGTCTTCACTTGAAACATGTTATGAGAGTGAATTTATGTCACTTTCCTTTTTAAAAGAGGAGTGAAAAAAGCAAACATGATGGTAGTTTTGAATGAGGAGATTTTGAGGCGGGAGAGGAGCCCCTGATCCAACAGTGGTGGCCGTGGCTGCGAGCACACAGTGCCAAGAGCAGTTCGGAGGCCAGACAGGAAAGAAGCCCTGGCCTCCAGACGGCACAAGAGATAACAGCAGTCTTTCCAGACAGCGTTATCTGCTCCAGTGAAGTGCTGAGGCCAGCCAAAAGACCTTCTCCAGGGAAAGCTGTAAGAAACTCCTTGGAGGTCCATGCTTAGCCAGGGAAACAAGGCTAGTGTGGGTCTGGGCTCAGAAACTTCAGAGACAGGGATATCTCCATCTTCCACAAGGTTACTGCCTTGCCAGCCTGCTGCCTGCAGCCACGCAGAAGTCTGGCTGGACTAGACCCTGGCCATGTGACAGATGAACAGATACCATTCTTCCACATTTTCATTTGGTGGAGTTAGTCCTGACTGACTGAGGGTGAGAACAGGAAGGTCCTTCCAGAGCTGATGCAAACCTCTGGCGCTGCCTCAGTTTCCCTTCTGCACCACCCACAGCCAGCTCCATCAGTACAATGTTGTGTTGCAGCTGTCTCATAACCCCCATCATCTCTGCCATGAAAGTCACCATCTGATATGAACTCCATGTATGCCTCTCATTCTGGGTATTGCCACAGTAGCATCCCTCCCAGCACCCCTCTTTTCAACAAGTTTATGGTAATTATCTTGCATGTTCCTCACTCCTTTCTTGCCTCTCTATGCAGAAGGAGATGCACCAATGCATAGTATAACCCAGAAATGTCCAAACCTTCCCCTCCCCATGTCTCATTCCAAGCAGGCCCACACAGCCTCTCTGTGTGTGCCAAGAACAGGGAGAGTTTCACTGCATCTTGCAGCTCTGGGCGGATTTCTCCTCATCCTGCACCCCCGCTGGGATGCCCAGGGCCCGCAGCATCACGGTCATGGTTGACAGCTTCCCACCACCCTTTACCATTCACATTTCTCCCACTCCTGCCCTCACCACAAAAAGCCTCAAGACCAACTTCCAGGGAGACCGGGGAGTTTGGAAGCTCCCTCTGGCCCCCAGGTGGAGAGAAAATGGGGAAAGACGGAAGGCTTGGCAGGGGAGGGGGAGGAGATGAAGTGGCGGGAGAATCTGGAGGCTGGGAGCACACTGGACGATGGGTCACTCTGATGTAAAGGGCTCTTCCCCCTTCAGGCTAAATCGCAAATAGCTTTTCCTTTCCATTAAATAGCAAACTTCATGAAATTGCATACATTTTCTATCAGAGATCCAGTCCTGGATGTTGCATTCAGTTTACTGGCATATCTTTATCTTAATCCAGTTGAATTTAGATAAGACTTTTTTTCATTATCTCTGCAAAACTGTCTCACCCCAGAGCCAACTGCATTTTCCTCTAGAGTATAGCAGTTTGTTTAATAAAATACATTTTAAAATAATTATATTTATAGGATTCCAGTTAAGCTGATCTTGAAAATAATGATACAGTGCATAGATAAATGCACTTGGGTGGTAACTAAGTATAGAATATCCAGCATCAAAATACACTAGTGATGACACAGACATGTAATTATGCACACAAAGTATCCACATGAAAATTATTGAAAGTTATATTTGTGTGCATAAAAGCATGCTTCCTCCTCTTATCTTGAAAGGCTATAGGTTGAGCTTCTACATCTGCTTTTCAAAACAAAAAAGACTCCTGAAATGGAACTCATTAGTGCAGGATGGTCTATATTTCCAGGACAGTTGAAAAGGTAGTAAAACCAGAATTATTCACTTCTCTTAAAATTTAAGTTTTGCAAATACTTGGATGTTTCATATCTGCAGAAAGAATGTTCACTTTCAGATACAAATAGCTTGATCCTGAAGCCACTCCATAACCATATGGAATGAAATTGAAAACAAAAGCCATTTTCATATCTGCTGTCAGTCTTCATTTAAAAGGTGGAGCTGAGTGAACCTTCCTGTTCACTTTCTCATGAACACTCCTGTAAATAAGATTTTGTTTGCAATGGAGTCAAACAGTTGTGGACTTTCACGTGGGGCATAGTTAGTAGTGTTGCAGCCATGTTCATTCTCTGGGTTTTAAAGTCTTGGGTGGAGAACTAATTGTTTTCTCTGCAGTACCTGACTGAAGGACAGTCTTGGAGAGGAACTACGTAATATAATCCCAATAAGAAAACAAAACCTGTGGTCTCTGTTGACAATAATGTGCAGTACTGAGGAAACTTGAAGGAACCACATGGGATAACTTTTATGAATATTTTTAAATCTTATTAACTCATTTCATTTATTGTATTTGCTAGGAGAAAAAAGGTGGAACTTTCCCTCAGTGTTTCTTTGTGTTACACAGGAGATGCAATCTTGCTTTTCTAAACAGAAAGAATATCACAAAAAAGGTCTGCTTTCTAGTAAGTCTCAGAAGGATTAGCTTCCGTGGTGCAGCACAACTGTTCATTGTCACAAGGTCCAGGGCACCCTGGAAGGTGGCTGGGCCAAGGAGGCCAACCCTGGTTATTTTCTAAGGGGCAAATACTCTTGCAAAGCACGAGGGGTATGTATAGGCTAATGCTATTGGACTAGGAAGTGGTTTGCTGTAAATCAAGTCAAACTTTCCTCATCATAATTTTTGTTCTGCAAAATGAACTTAAAAAAATGTAAAAACCTGTCATTTCCAATGGCACATAACTTACTTTTTATCAGTCAGTAGGCAACCTTTCAAATATTGTATGTTTACCATGTGTTACTCTAGGAAAACAAATTTACCTTGGCAAATAGTGTTTTTTTAAAAAGTGGAGATGAGCAGTTCTCTACAAAGTTATTGTAGCTCTATTAAAGAGCTCATCTTTCCCCCTTATTCTTTCTCTCCCTTTCCAGAAATCTGCTCTAGTGCAATGCATTTAAGTGGAGTCTGAATTTTTCTTTCTCAAATCTCTGTTTATAAATCTCAAATGCTGTCATAAGCCCACAGTTTTTTCTCTCACCAAACATACCCTTTCCGTTGGATGCAGCAGGTCTTTCCAGGGGTTAGCAAAGGATTTCACATAAATGAGCCAGCCTTCTGCATCCCAGCGCCTTATTTGATTTCTGGGTCATCTGCTCAGCAGCAGCATTTCAGCTGTTCATGGAATTTTCTAGCATTCTGTAACCTCCAGTGGATGTGCCAAGGCTTTCATTTCATTGTTGGTTACCCTGCTATGCTGCCAATGACTGATGGCACACATATTCCCCCTGAGAGCACGATGGACTGTGTATAGTTCACCAGAGACATCCTGGCGGTTTGTGAACTGATGCAGGAAATATTGTCAACTATGTGTTAGTGATATATCCCAGGTCTTCTCGTGACTCATATCTTTAATGTTTTGGTTTGTGGAGTTTGTGGGGTTTTTTTTTTTTGGTGTGGGGTTTTGTTTGTTTGTTTGTGTTTGTTTGGTTTTGGTTTGGTTTAGTTTGGTTTTTGTATTCCAGCAACTGGCAATGACTGGAGCAAACTAAATCTGGTCATTAACCAATGAGGATTTGTTTTAAAATACACCGTTAACTAACAAATACACTCACAGAGGACTGACTCAGAAGTCATTTATTTAGTCCCTACGATCATGTCCTAACAGGCTGCTTAATTTACAGCTGATTCATCATTATGCATCTTTAAAAAGGCAACTCCCAGGAGTCCAGCTGCACAGTGCAAGATGAGAATTAGCCACAAGGAGTCACTGGAGGTGAGGAGAGCTCCTGAGCAGCAGCACTTGTTGCCTCAGGAAGGTGTTTCTCCTGCACCAAGGTGCAGCTGGCCCTCTCTGCACCCGCAGTCTCAGCCCTGTGCCCAGGCCCTGTCTGCTTGCCCCACTGCTGCCTTGCTGCTGCGGTGCACTCACGCTCACATGTGTTTTGCAGATAAATGTATCTCACATGCTTAGATGTACAATGCCTTGCACTCTCGCATGCATATCTTGCACACTCACATCTCACACACATATCTCACAAGCTCACACTCATCTTGCACATCTATTCCCATCCTCCTTCCTGGTGTGCTATCAGGCCTTTCTTCAACACCACCAAGAGAAAAACCCAACAGAGAAATGAAGGATCCTTGTCTCTGGCAAATCTTCTCTTTTGCAAGTCGGGAGACAGTGCAATGGGACAAAGAAAGCTAATTCATTTCTTCTAATCAATCAGCTTTTGCTAATAAAGCATGAGCAGCTTTCTCTTTTCATGCCACTAAGATAAAATCTGATTTAACCGCAGCTGATTTTACTGTTTCTTTACCAGTCACAACAAAGTAAATCAGGAAAAATAGATGTGATTGTTGAGCAGCTGCCTGTCACCTGTGGGTGAGGAAACAAAAGCAGAAACAGAACCCCTGAGCCCAGCCCCACTCAGGATCAGCTTTGCCAACGGTCCTTTGGGTCCCTGGCTGCAGCAGAGCATTATCTGGCACCATTTTTATGACATATTGTTCTTTCTTGACCTCAAGTGTCTATCTGCAACATGGAAGACAAGATGCCTACACAGCCTGGGCATCTCCAGGCAGAGGAACAAAGCTACTTCTGATGAAGCCCAGATCCTCAAGCCCAGATTGCTAAAGATGTTTTTGTTCTATTTTAATTGACACTGTCTTCAGTGCAGTTAAGCAGCCACCTATCCAGAGGAACTTGTTTCATCCCATCCTGGCTATAAGATATGCTTCCAGTTTTCCACCAGTCCACACTAGGGTTGAAGGCACCATGGGGCAAGACCAGTGCAGGTTCTCAGGCTTGGTTGGGGACTCCAGGTGTACCTACAGCCCAGAGAAAGGAGTGTATCACTGTCACAAATAGACTGCTTTCAAAACAGCCACCTGCTTGCTCACTGCTATCTGCAGACTACCACTGGCTCTTCAGTGTCAATTTGATGTGTTGCTGATGGTTTAATTCAAATTATTAGTGAGTCAGAATGAACAGGACACAAAAAGATATCCCATAAACTTGGTGGTGGGCTAAAGAGGGAAAGCTCCAATTATTTAGATGACTGACGACCTTCTCAATCTCCTTTTAGCTTCTGGATAAGTCCTATTATCTGGACAGAGAGGGGGAATTTGGGCTTTTGATTGATATTATACAGTATTTTGTGAGCACAGGTATTCTGTAAAAGGGGTCATTTACCAGGACACCATAAATCTGGTACAACTTGTCTGCTGGAATTCAAACTGACAGGTACTGTAGCTAGCTGCAACTTCCCAGCTATGTGTACAGTATCCTAGATCAGAGGAAACTCCACAAACCGTGGCAAAGTAGTTAAAGCTATGATAATTGCTACAGTACTGTATTTTCTACTGGCAATGAAATCAGCCTATAATTCCTGTATGGAAAGAATTATTCCATACCACTGTCCATTGTTCTGCATCATTACCAGGAAACAGGGTTATTACAAGATTGAATCTCTTATGTTAACCCGGGAAAAGAAAAAAGATACATTTTGTTTATAAACCATATTAAAGAAAGAAGAAAGTAAATCCTTTCTGATCTGGTAAATTGCTACTGCACACATTCATTGAAAAAGAAAAAGACTTTTTAAAGAACATCACAGGCATAGCACGAACCAAGCAAAACCAAGAAAAATCAAAGTTAAGGCAGGCACTGTGTGTTCAGCTAAACCAGGGATAGCATATTAAATCTTTTCAAGAACACCAGAGCTGATCTCCTCTATGTAGCTCTTCTGGGGAGCAGCCACATCCCCCACGAGCTGATAGCAACTGCCAAGGACAACCACAGCCATGGCTCAGAGAGCTCTGGCTCTGCCACTGCTGCGGGTGTTCCCTCACTTTATCACCCACCCCAGCTTTGGTGGTGGCTCTCAGCCTGCGTCAGTTTTGTGCCATGAAGATGCCAGCTCAATCACTGCAACAAAACAGGTCCCTAGCTCAGGAACCAGAGTTCCCTCCTGTAGGAAGGACATACCTACAGCTGCAGCTGGGGTCTATGCAGCTTTCCCAGCACTGTGTCAGGACTGCTGAAATGAGCCACTTACTCAGATATGATAAAATTTGGGGAGATTTATTATTTTTTTAACTTTTAAATAAGTTATACCAGTAAATACCAGTAAACACATTCTGTAGATTTTTCTGTAGTATGCACTTATATAACATTTGTCATATTATAAAAAATTAAAACAAGTCAGACAAGGTGACAGTTACTACACATGCTTTATTTTATGTAAGTGATAACATTAAAAGAACACAACAAATAGATCATTTTCAGCATTGCTACCTCCCAGGGTGACAATCTTGCTAGGTCAGGGCAGGAGATGGATCTGTTTCCAGGCTGTTCCATGTAATGCTTTTTTTTATCTGCTCCAGTGAGCTTTTTCAGGCACTTTTACTGTTGGTGTTTACTGCATGGGAAGCAAATTTTCCCTCTCCTGCTCCAAAGCCATACAAAGGAAAGACTGCAAGATGAGTATACAAAAGCTTCCAACCTCTGTCACCTAAGTGTCTGCTTGCTCATGTGCCTTGGGTCTTCCTGGCTTCTGCCAAACCTTTCTCATTGCCTGGAGAGGAACCGTAGAGCAAGAAGGAGAGGTGATGTCTGCAAGATGACCAGAAATATGCTCTTCTTCCTCTGTCTAGGCCTAAACCTGTCCCCAGGAAGGGCAGGAAAGGGGTGACAGGTCTTCATCACAGGGACACAGCTGCCCGCTCTGGTGTTGGGGCAGGCAGACTTGCAGCAGGTCTGGGGGGTTTGCCACCCTGCCTGTGTGCATGTGAGTGCTGCAGGTGGACTTTGGAGATGGTGTGCTCAATTGCCTTTTCCTGGGAGCCCCACTGCTCCCTGGCCAGGTTGCGCAGGCTCTCCTGCACACAGCATGGAGCATCCTGCTTAAGTCTGTGGCTCAGCCCCAAGCCATGTAGTGGGAGGAAGGGATTAGCCTGGGAGGTGGGAACACCCTTCTGGGTTCAGGACCCAAAAAGTGTGTCCCACCCATCAGGCTCGCAGAGCCAACCAAATTTGCACCTGTACACATGGCAAACATGCTCTTTTAAAGCCCCCTTTCCTCTCACCAAGTCCCCTGCCACTCCCGTTGCCTGTGACTGTAGTTACTTGGATGTTGAATTAGGAGCATTTAAATATACTCTTTGATCCTCCACTAGAAATGGTAGTCCAACACATTTGGCCATTGGCAGATTGTGGGGACTGTATGTACAGGCCTGTAAAGTAAATATCTTTGGTTTTGTATAGAAACCCAGCTGTGCTCCTGCACGTGCCATGGCACATGCTGCATTGAAGTGTGATGACAATTGCAACTGAAAACACAAGATGCTTTGAAGGCCCTGTAATTGAAGCAAAAGAAGAAAAGCCTGGGCTTAGAGCCCATAGTGATCAGTACCAGGCCATGCACTCAGCAGAACACTGCCTTGTAACCAGCGGCATTTTACAGACTTTCTAATTGGCTTCCAGGGCTGGTGGCTGTTGCTTGTACAGAATTGGAAATCAGAGCCATGTGGGGCCAACCAAGCAGCTGAAGTCTGTGCTGCCTGAGTTTGTCTGCAGCCAAGTGGCAGCAGAGACATTCCCCAGCAGAGGTAAAGCAGGGGAAGAAGGGCTGGAATCACAGAATTTCTTAGGCTGGAATAGGCCTCCAAGTTCATCAAGTTCCAAGTTGGCCTGTGACCCAACACCATGACATCAGCTAGACTATGTCACTAAGCGTCACATCCAATCTTTCCTTAAACACCTCCAGGGATGGCGACTCCACCACCACCCTGGGCAGTCCATTCCAGTGTCTGATCACCCTTTCTGTGAGGAAGTGCTTCCTAAGATCCAACCTAAACCTCCCC
>JANHFX010003944.1:28863-46848 GCA_027560015.1 Chloroceryle amazona
CATGTGCAATTTTATATATATATATAGTATATATAAATAACATGTGTGACTTGCCCAATATTTTAAGGTATGCTATTTAAACATCAGAGTAACAATAGAGATATCATAAAATATACTTTGCTGTTTCTACACAGTTTGCATTCAGTTTTTATAAGCATCTAGATTGTGCAAAATTTAAACATACAGAAATATTCTCCTATTATTCTATACATTGTGCTCAGCTCCCAAGTCTCCTCTGTCACGATCATAACCAGACTGAAACAAATTTGGAGGGTTCAATATTAGCCCTTCCTAGCATCTTCTAAGAGCAATAAAAGGAAATCTGCCTTACCTTACACTGCACTGTGACACAGTTTGCGCACGAGAGAACAATGCATTTCCTATGTTAAATGGTCTAACTCCCAGAGATCACATACACCTCACCATATTGACTCATTTCATTGCACTCCATATCCTGCAAAAATAAATCTCCTGTAGGACAGCATACATTACTGCGTTCTGAAGTTTAAGTAATATATTTCTTTAACATAAGGCAGGAATATACTGAAATTTGATAACACTTAAACCCAACAGCAATCTGGAATTAAACCACGGTTATGTACCACTTTTTTATTGATGCTGCCTTTTTTTTTATGTTTATGTCAGAAAATGTGGTAGAGAAAAACCGACTTTTAAATAAAAGCAAGGGATAAAAGCAGTCCTTCTAGAAGAAACTGCTAAAAACCAGTGGGACCAGGAGAAACTCAACCTCCTTGACACAGCAAAGGTCAGGCTGCACAGCCTTCCCTTTAGCTGATGAGCAATTCCTTGCATGACATCTGTGGCAATACTCATGTGAGTATTTGCTCACTACAGCAGAGTCTGAGTGTTTTAGCTCTAAATATTTATTATCCTTACCTGTTCCGTGTTAAGATATTGTATGCTTTTTTCATGTCTTATGTTGCTAAAAAAAGGCAACTCTGACCATTCTGGATGCTTTTGCAGTAGCTGTATTTTAACTGAAGGATGTTTGTACTTTAGATAATATACTTATTATCACTGACATAAAAACCTGCTTCCATAAAATTCAATAGTTGCCTTGCTCCTACCAGAAATAAATTGGATCCAAATATGTTAGTCACAAAGTTTGC
The DNA here is from genome assembly GCA_027560015.1 of Chloroceryle amazona. Classification (NCBI taxonomy): domain Eukaryota; kingdom Metazoa; phylum Chordata; class Aves; order Coraciiformes; family Cerylidae; genus Chloroceryle; species Chloroceryle amazona. Next base: position 29,994 of record JANHFX010003944.1, read on the forward strand.
TAATAAAAGTAAATACTATATTCATTAAGTCTCTCAACATTTAAAGGCAAAGTGGTGTTAGCAAATACTGGATGGTATAGCTTAAAGAACAGTATTATGCACAATTCTAGACAAACTGTTATTTAACAAAATCTAAAAGCAGCTGTGAAAAAAACATCCGACGGGACAGGACTTTTGTTACATGAAAATTTCCGGAGCTCTGACAGGGTTTTTTCAAATTTCTTTCTTAAACCAACCCCCTCACTCATGTCCTAAACTGCAACAGAACAAATTGAAGGCTGTGATTTTGTAGGCAGCATGCATCCAGACCAGCTCATCTTTAAAATGAGATACTCAGAGGGTCTCCCTCTTTCTGCCACATTCATTCCTAAACTCCCTTTTATCAGGAACTGTTGTATTTCTGAATCCCTCTATCAACCAACAAGATAAAGAGCCAAGTGTCATCCCTCATCTGCTTCACTTCTCAAGTTTATCTCTGCACTTGTCCATATAATTACCCCCTGCAGATTTCAATTTTAATTCAATTTTGAGTTACAGTTGCTGAACAAGCCTCACAAAAAGACAAAGCCTCATTAGTAGCCCTCAAAAGTGACCCTTAATAGTTAAGACCTTGATTTAAATACCAAACAAAGGGGGAAAATAGATGCTGAGACAATGTTTACATCCTTTCAACCATACCCTCGATGTTTTGGCAGTAAATCAGCCAAAGGATGGGCTTTACATCTCATCTATCTCTCTCAGTTAGGAGGAACAGCCATAACTACAAGTTTTTGCAGGGTGTGGCTGATGCTGGGAGAGGGCTGAATGCATATGACCAAAGGCTGCATGCCTTGCAAGTCAGAACAAAGTGGAGATCTGCTAGGAATTCAGGATTTTCTTATGCACAGCAGTTTCCTATAGACTGGAGATAAACACGCAAGTACCATCTCCCCCACAAAAAAGGAACAGTGATCAAACCTAGAGAAACACAGCACTAAGAAACTAATAACTATTGATTCCAAAGCCTCTCGGTTTAAGGACTCCCAAAAGTAAGCTGAAAGAAAAGAAAGGGAACGAAAATCTGTGTTGTCAATCAACACAATTTTCAATCCAATTATATGGTAAATGCACTGGCAGGCAAGGCCTCAGTTCCAAAAAAGGTGAGGAAGAAGAAGGATGGTGCAAAATGCTTTCATACATTTAAACATTCTTAGGATATAAGAGAGCAGGCAAATTAGAAAACATTCCTTGTAAGCTGTGTGGGATCAGCACAGTTTTCTGCAGTCTTTGCTTTGTCCTACAGCTCAGCTTTGCCTGTTTGGGCAGGACTGGCATTACTGCTGCCTTCTCCAGCATTGTTCTTGTCTGCTGGCTTGAAAGATAACGAAGCAGAGTTTGTGCAATACCGTTTGCCAGTTGGGCGAGGTCCATCATCAAAAATATGCCCCAGGTGAGCACCACACTGAAACAAAACACAACAGAGTATCACTGTATCTTTGTGCAGCTTGATGGCATCACCATGGTGTCAAGCAACGACACGCAGCAGCTTCTAAGGAAGCACCTTGGTGACTACATCGCTCCTTCATGTGGGATTTAAAGACTAAATTTATCTGCAAGTGTGATCCAGGAAGACGATCTGAGATACCACAGGACCTAAGACTTCAAGCCCAAATTTCCCAAGTGTTTCCCATTGCATCACTATGTATGTTTGGTTAGGCCACTATTTCTGAGAAGCCGCATATCTCTGTAATGATCTCATGTCAGGGGCTCACCCAAAAACACAGTGGTGAGGGCAGCACTGCCTACGATTCACTTACTGCTGTAGGACAGATGTGTAAGAAAGGGGGAGCCTGAGCTCTGGACTGTCCTCAGGCTGCAGCCATCTGCTACACCCCTCAGTGAGAAAACACTAAACCCCTTGGTGATGCCAGCAATGACCTAAAGTAGGGAAGATACACTTTGGAGTGTGCCCTCAATCTCTTCTCTCTGCCCCCCCCAGCCTGGCACTCTTCTGAGCTTGAGCGTCCTTTTGGGTGCATCGCTGCTCCTCAGCTCTGGAGGGGCTGGAGCTTATCCACTACTCATTTCATACTACTTTCTGTAGTATATAGGAGTCAGGGATAGTTAACTGAAAAAGACCTGTAGTGAAGATATGGAAAATATTTCTGAATGAACAATTTTTAGCTGGGACCAATTATAAATAGGAATGATGCTGAATGTACTTTTTGTAAGGAATATGAAACTACGGATGGTCTGATGACACTTCTATTCTGCTTGAACCAGCCTCAGATACTTGCAGTGATATTCAGGGTGAACACTACTGCTCCAGTCTCTAAGAAAAGTAACAGTCCCTTGCTTTACAGAAGAGTAAAATATTTTGAAGAGGCTGATCCAGTTGATCCTGATTCAAAAATCAGGATTACTATCACTGCACATTACGGCTCACAACTTATATGGATAATAAGACCTTCTTGTAATTAGTCTCTTAAATTCCACAGGTTCATTTTTACAGTCTGCCATGAAAAAAACAAAACAAAACAAAACAAAACAACCTTGCACTGGAGAAATATTTACCTTGAACAGGAAAGTCATGCTGCTTTACCAAAGAGCCCTGGCCTTTCAAGTCAATAGCTGTTCTCAGTGAGAGTCGGAATGATGTAACTGAGATCACAGACCTGCTCGTGGGCTTGCAGTCAGACAGCAAAAATTAAAGACTGCAAATTATCCTTAACATTTAATTAATTCATAGTATCCCAAACGCAGAGAGGCAATCCGGATTATTCCAAATGGTGAATGAGTCAGTGATGGCAAATCTCTACCCTGCAGTTAATGTGTTGCTAATGTTCTCCTGCTGTTACAGCCTTTAAATCACCAAAGCGGTTGGAAGTCTGTCTGTAGAAGCAGGTAAAGTCTGGGCTTTAGGTTAAACTCTCTCAGAGGACTGCAAGGCTGGTGAGGCTCTCACACCAGCTAGGAAGGGCAGAAGCTCTTCTCGTTTAATGACAACTGAAACAACAAACCTCACTGACCCTGGCGGCAGGGCAGGTAGGCATGGGAAGCCTGCGAAGTCACACCCCAGGGCTGGCTCCCTGCTCCCGGAGAACTGCTGCTGAACCAGCGTGGCAGTCCAGCAAGGGCTCCAGTAATGCACAAGGGCACTCCTAGCTCACGGTATCAGCGGGATGAACTCCCAGAGGCAATGGGAAAAGGCATGGATGACTTTGGATTAAGCAGCAGCTGCTTGGCTTTGTAAGGAAGGAAGACAAAACATGGCAAATAAGCTAAAGGCAAAGGGAAGTTGCATGGGAACTAGAGAAGACAAAGCTTCAAGTCTTGTTCCTGAAAGATTGCTATTCTGACACCCTTTCCTCCATTCTCCACTGCTTATTTTATGTCATTTTCCTTTAGATTGAAGGCTTATTTTAGGCAGCTAGGGCAGAAAACCTGAGCTTTATCTCAGAGTGGGGTCTCTCACAATGAGGCATTCCTCCTCATCATAAAGTTTTTCCATAATTTTGGGAAAAAAAAAACACAAACCCACAACCAAACAAAAAAAAAACCCCTTAAGTGTCCCAGGGAGAGTATTTTTCTAAATGTTCAGCATCCTAATTAAATCATCTCATCTCAACTAACAATGCTTCAAAACCTCCTGGCTAGAAGTGTTAAACAGATCTTTTCCAGATTAATATTTAACCAAAGATAAATCATTCTTTCTCCACTGGATAGAAACTGAACAAGAGAAACCATAGAGAGAAATGGTCTGCAGGAGTAATATACTTGCATAGACACTACAAAGACAATCTATCAAAAAGGTTTTCCTCGCAAAACCCGAGAAGCAGTATGAGAGTTGAAGGTAGTCTCATTACACCTTCTTGTGACAGCAGAATCACACCAGGATTGGATTACTGCAAAATTTGTTACCTTTTGAGATTGCCCCTCACCAAAAATTTATGTGGCAATTTTCTCTGTAGAGGGCTCTATAACTCATCTGCCCTGAAAAGAAATGTAATTCAATACTTTGTATCACAGTATAAGAAACCTGGCCCTCAGCTGAGAGTACAAAGAATGAATTGATTTTACTGTCCTCCCCCCACATAATAGGTGCTGACCATTTCTCTAGTAAGTATATAGATGTCTGCAAAGCCTCCCCAAAAGAAACAATCATCTGTTGCAGCCTTGCACATAAATATATTGGGCAGAATGCACTAGGGACAGTGAAACGGTTACAAGTAAAGCATGTGAAGTATGTGTTTGGGAGCAGGAAAGGGATGGGGGGGTCACTGCTGTCAGTATGCTTGAATTTCCCAAGCCTCCTGGTTCTTACATGCTGCTGGGAGGCACAGAAAGCAGCCTGCAGTCAGCTGCTGTAGCCGAGTCTGAGCTCTCCATGTGCAAACACTACTTCTGTGACTACAGAAATACGTGGATTTTTACAGGTACGAGTAATAGCCAGGGAGAACTCAAGGGAAGGGACTCTCAAGTAGGAAAGAGGAAAAAAAAAAGAGAGGTGCAGTCAGTTTTACATTATTCCTCAAATGCATTTGTAATTAACTTCAACCTGTCACCAATCATGAACTTTTTAAATATATCCAGGGTGATGTGTTGCCAACAAACTGTAGAAGTTATTTCTAGGATAATCCCAGGGATGTCTTTGATTAATATTACAGCAATTTTTCCTCTGTGTTTGCTTTCTTTAATGGAGAACATTAAAAGATAAGTTTTTTATTCTCTCAGACAGGTGGAAGGACTTTTAAAGAAAATCAACTACGTCTTCATTGGCAAAAGATAAGGTTTTGGGTGTGGGAGAGGGTATTCCCCTCCAGTTCTACCATGGCCTGCCATATCAATCCCACTGCTTTCCAGGATGCAGTAAAACTACATTTTTTTGTAGCTGCATGTGTGATTCACATTCCTAGGGCTTCAAGAAGGGGAGGAAAGTCTTGTTATGGATACACAATGCAGTGGTATTAACTGTGTTGAGCAGGGGCTGCAAAGATGCTCACCACTCCTCAAGCTATTTTCCTGTGTGACTTGATCATCTGTGGGGTTATTTCCCCAGGAAGATGGAGTAGCTGGCTGGTAGGAAGTTGCCAGTGGATTATATAGCAACATCGGTTGTGATTTTTTTCTTAATGCTTTAAATTCAGTTTTTTGTTTCCTTTTGATTTCATGGTGTTTTGTGTTAGACTGCTGCTAATACTGCTGGTCTGAGGTCTGCTAATGTTATTTTGTTTGGCAACAGAGAAACGACATTCCCAGATTCCTTGGCCAGTCACTGGCTCCCTTGGGCTTCTCTCAGGTGAAACCAGGAGCTCTGGCCATCTCTTGAAGGGTGTGAGCACTTAGAGGCTCAGCAGGTCAGTAGTACATGATTTTAGCACTATTCAGGCTAAAAGAGAGCAGGTTGCATTTTTGATTATGCGCGTAATCAATGACTGGTGAAGCACGAGATTCCCCGTCTGCAGTCCCATTGCTACCTTGCTAGGGAATTTAGGGAAACAGATGTTCCCAAAAAGTGTTAAATGACTCTTCTAAAGCATATAATCAATGTAAAAACTACAGAGCTACATAGTATACATTGCATACTAGCAGACACGCTGATTTGGCTATTAACATGTTGGGCCAAATGAAATTAGTAGATTCTCCATAAATACCAACTTGCCTCTTTTTGAGAAGCTTCTTAACTCACTCTGAGCATTTATATACAAGTATGTATGTATATATATACCGGCGGACTAGTAAGGAAGCATACTGTCAGGGATAAAATCAGTTATCCCTCCACCAATACTGTCTGGAAAGAGAAGAGCAAATTATCACTGTCCAAATGAAGCTGCTGCTTCTCTCAGAAGGAGTTAGAGCACGCGGAGCTAGAGGACTGCAAGCTGCTAGGTACATCTGCCGAACACCAATGCGGCAGCTTCTCCCTTTGCTAGGGAATGATTATGCCATTTGTGTCACAGAGAGGAGGGCAGCACAAAGGATTAGAGAAAGAGGAACAACACAGATAATGGAAAATTTGGGCATGTTTTGAATGGCTACTGACTTCATTATTAGAGCAGATGGGATTGTTTGAGGCAGCCATTAGGACTGCACTGGGAATGAGTGCTGGGAATGAGTTAGCATGGCTGCACAGTAATGCACAGTGATGGAATCAGCACACGGACAGTTGCTCCACTGCTTTCAACTTCCCTCTCAACTGCTCACGTGTGGAGTCAGTTGGCCAGGCTCAGGCTCAGGAGCTGCTTTGAAGGGACGCTCTTCAGGAAGACAATTTTTGTAGATTCAGCACCAAGTCCAACCATTTACATCTGCTCTGCTAAATCTCACACAGGACAACAACGTGCATTCCAATGAGACCTTTGTGCCTTCAGCTCATTCCACCCAGCTGTTATACCTATGACCCACTGTGCTCTCTCACAGTGATTACTATTTAATGGAACTGAAAGGTTTGCAAATCTTAGGAAAAGTACAGCACACTGTAATGATTTTTGCAGCCTTTGCCATTGGAATGGTCTGTCTGTGCTATAAACTAACCTGACTGCAGGATATTTCAATCCGATGCATCCCATAGGAAAAATCATCATTGAAAGTAACTACATCAGGACTGATCACATCATAGAAGGAAGGCCAACCTGAAAAAAAAGAACAAGATAAGTAAGAAAAGAGGGTGTCTTCACGGCAGATGGCATTGTAAAAAGACAGAATCACACTCTGAAAAATGTTCACCTCACTCCAGAGCCTGGAAATAACTGTAAAAGGAGATATTGGATCCTGAATCAATTAGGTACTTTGGAAAATTCCCCTGCTAAACATGAAGTTGCTTACAGGCAAGGACTAAACTGCCCCTAGCTGCCCATCTTCCATCTCAGCAGAGATTCCTGCACTCCACCAAAAGCAGCGGTAGCACTTTAGCTCAGGCATGAAGATTGTTGCTCAGTTAAGCCAGCATCAGCCTCACTGTCAGTTAAAAAAACCACAAATTCCACCCTGAAGACAAACAGTGAGTCTTGATGGAACACGTGGTTTTGCTTTTGCAGTGTAAAGGTGCTTTAAAAATCAGATAGTAAATTGCAGCTCAGGGCCTCAAAATCTTCTTTAACCTTTGCCTTCACTAAAGGCATGGTGACAACCAGACGGATGTGCTCAGACATTGACCCATCACACATATCACACATCAGAGGCAGTGAGATGGTTGCTGTTGTGTCATAATTGCAAAATGGTTATGAGCTCTTCCAATGCACCGCGAATGGGTGGAGTCATAACTACGCCAATATTAGACACTAGTAGATGGTCTGCAGGTGGCCTGCATCCAGGGCAAAACAATTGTACTCATTAACAATTATGTTCAACACAGCTGCTTGCTGAGCACTGAGCAGCATAACCTGACACCAGACGATGATGAGGTGTATACCTGATCTACCAGTAATGGCCACTATTCCATGCCAGGTCTTCCCTTCTCCACAACACAGGTAGAAACAGCACAGGTCTACTCAGTGTCCCAGCAGATACCCATTACACAGCTGTAACTTTTCAACCACCCCTCAACAACCTGTCATCATATGTTCCATCTCCTGAAGCCGGGTTCCCACATAAGAACATGATAGGCTTTAAGATAGTGTCAACATCTACCAGTGCCCATCTGAAATCCCACCAACTATCTGTCTTTCTCATTCAGTCTCTTGCCAAATACAATGTGCACAGGCAGCTCCTGCTCTCTGTGTATTACACATACGCCCACATATACAGAACAACTTCCTTGATTCTTCTTCTAATATGTTAAGCATTTGCTACTGATGATTTCATAAAATGACTTGCAGTAAGAAACACAGCAGCAGCTGTGAATCACTGCATACAGATGAATAAAGGATGTATAGAGCTTCCCGTAAGTGAAGTGCATAAAATTTCCTATACAGTACAAGGAGATGTGGAAGCTATCAAGTTTTCTTAATGTGAGTAAAGGAAGTGTTTAAACTGGAAAAAAATCCATACGTCTTTAGTTGTATCTTAAACCACTAACTATGGAAGAAAACTTAGTAGGATGCAAGCATAACAGGCGTAACTTTTAAAGAAATGAATGGTCAGAAATGTATTTCTCTTCCTTTTGGGAACTGCCCTATAATGGCATTATAGGGCACAACCTGAAGGCATCGCAAGCCCCAAGGCCTATGCTCCCAAGGTGCCTACTACATCACAACTGTTTCCACACCAGAACTCACTGCAAAAGTAAGTAGAATCATTTTTTTGTCTCCCATAAGTATTGCAAATGGAAGAGTTACAGACAGCAGAAGAACTCTGAACAGGGAAAATATCCCACAAGACAGGAACTCAAAACTGTGCAGCAATGACAACCGTAAAAAAACAATTTATAAATTCTTCCCCTCACACAAACTATCACTGCCAAACAATTACCTTCACAAACAGAAAAGGAATAAACATATGACAAGTTTTGCAAAAGGGGTTATCCTGTTGACAGAAAAATTGATGTCTCCTAATTGGTGGCTCCTTTCCAACACCATTTGTCATCTTAGCTGAGCCTCTAACAAAAATTGAGGCCTTACATGGAGCTGGTCAGAATATTTTTAATGAAGCTTTTCAGTTTTTTTAATTAAGTTATTTTGCAAAACACACATATCAGTTTGCCCTTGTGTGCTAGCAGAAAAGTTCCAAAGAGGTAGCTGTTTGGAGCAACCAGTTATCTGAGTGTGTGAAAGCCTCTGGAGGAGGAACAATTCAGTGCTGCAGAAATTCTCAAAGACAACCCTGCCTCCTCCATAACAGCAATAAGGGGCATGCTTCAAAGGATGTTACACAGAGGTTGAAGCAATCTGTGTCTTGCTGAGAAAATTATCTTGTAAGAAGGGTTTGGAGGAGACGTGTTTATGTCAGTTTTGACATAAAAGAAAGACCATCCATCCTCCTTTCTCCAGACTTTTCCTTTTTGGTCTTTCCATTCACCACAGAAAAATTATTTGCTTTGGATGCATTCCATGCACTTTTAATAAAAGAAGTTATCTGAAACCTCTATAAACAAGCAAGGTGGTCCTAAAGTAGCCTTTGTACCCAACTGGAGTGACTTCAGTTTAGGCTGTCATTTCAAGCTACACATGACATGTTTCAAAGGCTCCACCACTGCCACATGTGGTCCCCAAGACATGGACTAGGAAACAGACTGTGCCTCCACAGTGTGGACTACTGCCTCTCAGTCAAGCCATCTCTTCCTGAGCGAATTATCAGGCCAGGCACCAGTATTGCTACGACAAACTAGTAATTCCTTGAGGGTTGATTGAAAGCTGAGCAAACCCTGCGATAGAAAAAGTCCTGAAGGGCACATTGACACACTGTCACTCTGTTGACCTTGAGAGGAAGACAAGTGAACTGCTCATTGAGTTGATGAGTCAAACTCACCAGGAAAATCAATCCCCCTCTGCTGTCTCATTCCCTCTCTCCTGAGTTGAAGTGGAAAACCCATTTGATAGTTTGCTAAGCCTTCTCTGGCCATTTTCTCTACTTTGAAAGCTGCCAGGTACAAGCTGCATAAGCAGTTTCCTTGCCTGCACATCAGGCAACTTCCAGTGACGTAGAAAGCTAACTAGACCCCTGTGGACTCTTCATATGATCCTTCTGCCTTTTTAAGTGGTGAATGACCGACCCAGCAATGGCTTCCACTCTGCAAGCCCCAGGCTACTTCTGCTGGCTCACTGGATGCTGCTTCTCTACTCGTGCCCTCCTGAGTGCCCACGTCCTTCCTGCTGGAAGGCTGCAAAATGCCTGACTCGCTCTACATTTTAGATTGCTATTAGCTGTGCACTAAAGCTCCGGCCTGCCTTTGAAGGCTATCCGGCTACTTGGAAAGGGTATGCTCCTGCAGGAATGGTGGGGAAGACAATCATTTTGGATCTCTTCTGCTTCTGCTGAGAGAATGAAACAGTAACACCTAGCATTGCAGAGACTGAGCACTGGAGGAGACCCTTAAAAACCCTGGTGTAGAGACTCAACCATGCCTGGGTGATGGCCTTCTCTCAGGTCTAGCTCGTCACATCTCATGGGCAGCAGGAGTCAGGCTGATGTCTTTTGAAGGATGGTAAAATGCAACAGCTAGGAAGAAATAGCTGCTGGAGGAAAGGGCCAAAGGGTAATTGCAGGAGACAAGATGGGGGGGGGGGAGTTTCCCAGCTGAGTGAACAACTTCAAATGACACTTGCAGTTTGTTTTTTTTTTTTTTTTTTTTTATCTGTGAACAGCAGCTAAGATTTGTGAATACATTTAACCTTGAATGTAAAGTTCAGTTTGAGGAAGAGTATAACACAGTAATGGTCAGCAACGTTTGTCACATCATAGACATTTAAAATGGGCTCATTCTTCTTTTCACAATCACTTTGCATCACACTGGCAATAAAAAAGGGCTTTAAAATAAGAGTCTGCTGTGTTTATGCTCACTCTGATGACCCTTTACATCACAGTCAAGCTACTATGTCCTAAGGACCAATTTCTAGTACATTAATAAGCCAGCCACGGAGATGAGTAGTTTTTCATATATATAGCAAGTATCATTTCTTGGATCTAAAATACACTAAATTAAGCAATGAAACTTTCTTCTGTCAAGTATTTAAGTGAAATCCATGTGTAAGTTGAATAGTGACTGACAGAACTTTCCTGCTCCATCCTGCATGAGTAATAGGAAGGATCTTATGCTGCTGGGTGTCACACATACTGAGTCATGCCTCATTCCGGACATCCCCCAAATGCTTTCTAAAAGCTGCACAACATTTCTAAAATTCACCCCACACATCATCTTTAGACTGAATCTTGTTTTTCTTAATGGTCCCTATTCTGGCAAAGGTGACACAGCAGTTCATGCCTCTTCATCAAAGAATGCTTTTTCCAGTGCAGAGATGGCCTGTGAAGAACAGGGAGAAAGAGAACCATTGACTTTGGTAACCTATGTTGCATGCTGCTTTGCAGCCCTGGGCACAGTGTTTCAAATTATTCAAAACAGGTATCTTCTTTCTCACTTTCAGTCCACCTATTCTTAGGTACCTGATTGAGTCTGCACTACTAACAAGCTTCAGAAGGCAGGCAACTGGCACAAGATGAGTATCGTGACAACTCAGGAAGTCCCAGATAGCTGACAAATTGAACAGTTTGTCTCCTCCATAAACTGAGATGCTGAAGTAGTTGTAGTGCCCGAGTAAGGCAGTGACAGCAAACGGTGTACCTACAGTCCAGCCCCCTTTGTGCATTCCTGGTAGAGATATGAAACCCTAGCAGGCTTAGATTCTTTCTTTCGCATTAACCCAGGAAGTTCTAAAGCACCTTAGCTCATGGGCTAATCCAAGACTCTTGCTTGGGGCAATGCTGACCTCATTCAAAAAAAGACATTTTGTTTCCATAAACTTGTGGAGAGCAGTCCAGCTGTTGATTGATTGATCAACTTTAGAAGCATCTCAAACTTCCTTCCAGTTTTGGAAGTTTGCTCACATTTTGTTGTAGTTAGATCTCCAACTTCCTCATAAATGGATGCAAGCACTTAAGACATCTAACCGTTAAAATATGAGTCTATAATTATTTGCAGAAGGAAAACGGCAGGCTGCTTTTGAAAATCAGCCCTGCTAGGCTATTTTTTCCCCTCTCCTGAACTAATATTCCTTTTGACATTTTTCCTTGAACAGCACAATTGCAATCCCAAAGCATCTAATGCTCTCACATTATTCCCATTTCATACACCTGCTGACTGGAGACCTCCACAGTTTTTCAATAACTGTGATGTCTGTAGTTATGTTTTTCATTTTAGATCCCAAAGAGATTGGGTTCAACCTGCATTTTATCATTCTTTGCTGTAAATATTCCAAGCATTTACTTCAGTGAGTTATTTACAGATGGAGAAGTAGGGGGAGATGGAAGATGTTAGAACTACCAAATGGCACCAGATGGAAAAGAGGACCTTGACCTGAAAAATACCTTGTTTCTCTGATGTGCTGTATTTTTAGAATTCTGATTCCCTTTTAACCTAATGCAGATTAATGAAAACCCAAAGGCTTTTTAAGGTATAGTCTCATCATTTATCTTCACTGAGAAGGTATGTCTGTGTAAAACCATAAAGCGTATAGGATTAAAAAAAAAAAAGGTAATAAAGCTTCTGCTTTGAAACTGCTGTAAAGCTGAAGGGCCTTCACTTTTTTCTTTCTCACAGGTTTATTGAAACAGAATCTGAAAGACACAGGCATCCACAGCTGTAACTTCTCACAAGTTTAATGTAGAACTACAAAGTGACATATTGCTATTATATAGAATGTCTGTGCAGATATAGGGCTTTTTTTTTGCCTAACATCCTGGTTTATTTTTCATAATATCTCCATGATGAATGCACAAGAAATACTCTTACTTAGAAAAAATGTTACCATCAGGTAACACTACTTTCAGTGGAGGTTTATATAATTTACCCAAATGTAGCTAGAAACAGAATCAGGCACAGGAACATTCTTGTTCACCAGGAAATATCTTTATATTAGATGTGTATTCCACTGGAAAGAAAACAGTCAGCCCTTTCCAGCACCATCCAGCTATCAGAAGGATGAGATGGTATTGTTTTTCAGCAGAACATGTGGAGTGCCAGAGTGGTGTCTAGGTTCAGGGAGGCAGAAGACAAAGACAAAATGAAGCTTAATTTTGGAAGGAAAAGTAAAGAGAGGGATTATTTCTAACACATTACCTGCCTCTAACAGCAAAGTTGGGCTACTGCAGCAGGCAAATACCACTCTGACAGAACAGTGTGGGAAGGGAGTTTTACAGAACAACTGAACTTCTAATAGCAGCTTATATGAGACAAGCATAATCTGTTTTGGTTTTTTTCTTTATGATTCTCACTTGGGAAATAGAAAAGTGAAAGCCATAAGTAAAGGTGGCATTTGTTTTCTTCCATTAAAGCACTCTAAGAATCATATACAGCCCAGATTTATTTCTTTTTTAGTGGGAGGAGGTCATATTTGTTTAAAATGATTGCTAAGGGAGATCTGAAACATTGCATCTACAGTTTCATTTGATATTTGAATTTTTCAGAACAAGAGTGTCCTTGACATCTCTTGAGCAATGAAAGCATGGGGCCTGCTCCCTTTAGCAATGAATGAATAACTGTATCACAATACCGCTATTGCCCTAACTGCTTCTTTAGTCCTTTCAACGGTGCTCTAAAATACTGCTAAATACAAGCCAGCTCTTTTAGAGCCTTCCTCTGTAGCAGTCCTGGCATCTCCAACGTCTGGGCTCCTGCTAAAATCAACAGGTAGGCAGGAGCTGGGATCTTCCTCAAGTCTTCTTACAAAGATTGAGTTACTAATGGTTTCTTTCTTGGTTCAGGTTCAACAAAACTACTGAACCTAATTCACTTCCTCCCAAAGGATGGGTTTCTCCCCTCATCTGAACAGTGTCTCTTGTTACTTTAAATCATGACTAATGTTTTTAAAAATATATCTTACACATAAGTCAGATGTAGATCTTCAGCATCAAAGGAATCAAACAGAATGGCGCAAAGCAGTGTAACCTTAAGCTATAATTTTAAAATGCCATCAAAAAATGTCTCAAACAGTTCTTAAAATTTACTGTTGACCTAGTAACCTCAGTCCAAAGCATTCAACTTCGAATAAATATTTTTGTTTTCCTTCCAAAGGCAGTATTGATAAAAAAAATGTATACATTGCAAAATATCTTGCAATTGGCATACCTAGGAGTCATCTGTGCAATTCACTAAAAAACCTAGATTTCATCTAGGATGCGTAAATCAGGATAGCAGCAGAGCTGGCAGGCCTTATGGTGGAAGTGATTTGACAAAATTAGAATCCTAATGCAGTGTGTTCACAAAAGAAAAAAATTTTAAAAAAGTAAATGCAACCTTTTAATAATCAGCATCTAGCACTGAAATGAACAACAGTCACAGATGAAGTACACATTTGAAAAATTTGTCATGGGGTGTTTCAAGTAATGAATATCCATGATTTGTTTGTTGAAATATTTCCCTGTAGTACTGTTACGCAAGTCTGGGAAATAAAGTTTGTAAAGAACAACCAGAACTCAGTGACACACTAAAACTGAAACTGGAGGTGGAATTCTGACATAATTATTAACTAAAAAAAAAAAAAAAGCAGCCTGTACTGTCTTCCTTTTGCAGTTATATTCCTTCTACTAAGCCTCCTTCTACAGTGCCTCCAGCACTGAGTGATCTAGCAGACAAGAACACTCTCCTCATTACGACTGGAAAAACAGGCTCTCATTGCAGTTGTAAAGTTATGAAATAAGGGAAAAGAGTTATTACACTGATTAAAAACAAACAAGCAAACAAAAGACAAAGGCTCCATTTCTTCTGTTTACTTTAGATATTTAATGAGATGTCTTGGTGAGGGAACTTGGTCACAACTACGAAGGGACACAATTTTCTTGGCCATTAAGGAAAGCTTTTGTCAGGATTTGGGCCAAGACTGGGGCAGTTAGACCATGGCAATGTCTGCAGGGTGAAGACAAATCCACAAATCACCAGGTCTGCTGTAAGGGCTGTTTGGCTACAGGATGAGACTCTGCAGAAAGGTGGGGTGCGGCTCCTTCGGATGCCACCATGAAGCAGTGGAGAGCAAAACCCTTCTCTTTGCCTAATACTACAGCTTATTCACTAAGCTAGCCCTTAAAATAGATAAATTTCCAGAGCAGGATTTTCATCCCAGTGCAGGAACACCTCATCATAAGCTACAGACTCATCAAGCCCCATGAGGAACCTTGCCATGAAGGCCTCCATCACCTGGGAAGTGCAGAAGCTACTCACTGCAGCTTCATGCAAAGACTTCTGAGGTACTTCTGTCACCCTGGACCTGGTACCCAGGGTAACTTTACATTGTTCTTTGCCCAAGACTTTGTCTCTACAAGACAGAGTTGAACATCGTGCTGTCATGCACAAAAGGATGAAACAGCTATAGGCACTGCAGAAAAAAATCCTTAAAGAATTAAAGAAGAATGATTTGCATGGTTAGATTGTTTGGAGTTAGCATTGGTCTGGGGGAGAGGTTTAAATCTTTTAACAACCTCTTATGGAAATAAAAGGAGGTAGGTAATAATGCTGACTAGAAAATAAAGACCTTTCTTCACAGAAAAGCCTGACAAAAACATGCGTACACACATTCTCACACACCCTTTTTCCTTGAAGTTTCTATAGAAAACTTCAGCTGTGCTTTGAAAACTGATTCTATTGAAATGGGAAAGTTCGTATTTCAGATTATAATGTTCACTTTCTGCTTTGCTTTCTGTGATGGTTTCTAAAGCAAAGCATGCCTTTTCTGCAAAAAACCCTATTTTATTTCAAGAAAAATTTCCAAGGAAAACTCTTTGCAGCCGTACTATGTAGCCAGCAACATAGTCCAAGAAAAGAAACAGTAAGCTACTTAAAAACAGTCTCATGAGGAGCTGTTCTCTTGCAATGATCACCTGGGGGAAGGCCAGCTTGCCTCTGATATCTCCCAAAGACTAAGAAAGTGCAAAAATGGCTGTTGCACACACCAGCTCAGTGCAGGTCTCTTTATTCACTCCAGTGCCTGTGCTATTCCTTATGAGACTGTGTTCTTGATTTCTTCTTTTTCTTCTGGATGTGCTTTCTATTTACTTGAATAAATAATTTAAGCATGGTCAGCAGGTCAAGGGAGATGATTCTGCCCCTCTACTCTGCTCTTGTGAGACCCCACCTGGAGTACTGCATCCAGCTCTGGAGCCCCCAGCACAAGAAGGATATTGACCTGTTGGAGAAGGTCCAGAGGAGGGACACCAAGATAATCAGAGGGCTGGAGCAATCTCCTACAAGGACAGACTGAGAGAGTTTGGATTATTCAGCTTGGAAAAGGCTCCTGGGAGACCTTATTGCAGCCTTCTAATATCTGAAGGGGGACTACAAGAAAGTTGGGGAGGGACTTTTTACAAGGGCTTGAAGTGATAGGATGAAGGGTTGTCCTGGTTTTACCCAAACCAGGACAAGGGTGATGGCTTCAAACTGGAAGAGGGTAAATTTAGATTAGAAATTAAGAAGAAGTTCTTCACTATGAAGGTGGTGAGACACAAACAGGTTGCCCACGGGAGTTGTGGATGCTCCATCAGTGCGTGTGTTCAAGACAAGACTGGATGGAGCCTTGAGCAACCTGGTCTAGTGGGAGGTGTCCCTGCCGTGGCAGACGGGTTGGAACTACATGATCTTTAAGACCCCTTCCAACTTAAACCATTCTATGATTATATGAAACAAAACAAATGTACTGTACACAAACTGCTCAAGACATGGAAGTCATTTTCAACCTAAACTATGAGCATTTCTAATTAGGCACAGTACAAACGGTCACAGGGGAAGTCAGTTATACCCACTACATGTTTCTGCAGACAAATAACACTGGTTTATAAACATCCAACTCACTTCAGGGTCTTGTTTTCTTTTACGCTATTCTAGGGAAAGAAATATGTAAAAAATATAATTGGTTTGGAAAAGAAAACTGATGCAACGAGCAAGAGGAGAAATACGAGATTTAGAAAGAATCAGCAAAAGGAAATGGGCCGATGTGCAGAAGAAAAGTGGAGAGGGGCAAGATGCTGGGGGATGTGGGCACCCAGTCCTCCAATGGACACATCCAGGTACCTCAAGGAAAACTCTCCGAGCTCGTGGGGCTTGGTCTCCATCACACAGCGCCTCCCACAGCACCAGGCTCGCCGCAGCTGCAACTCACATTGGCAGCTATGGATACTTTTTGGATATGACACCGAGGGCTCTTTCGGGTTTGTGTTGCCCTGGGCTTTCTCCCGGGGGCCATTCAGCCGTCCCACCGCCCACGGGGAGCGGGCGCCATGACTCCACTGCCGGGGCACA